>KK502951.1:57211-133640 GCA_000688735.1 Glossina austeni | reverse complement strand
TTTAAATCAGTTTGAAGCTGATACCATTGCGATTCCAAGGAGAAGGTTTAACTTTGTCAGCGTGCATTAAGATATGGGTGGATTTATTCACCGAGTGGATATCCTTAATGTATAAATTAAACAAAATGGGGTCCTAAGTGGAGGAATGTCAGACGTCATGGGAAATTCACCCGTGGTGATGAAGTTAAACAGAACCCTGAACTATCTGTTATGCAGATACAAACTTATCCATTTCGCTAAGTAGAAAGGGAAGCCATATGCCCGGAGTTTAAAGATCAATAAGTTATGGTTAACCAAATCAAACGCTCTGCCAAAATCAGTATATAGAGAGATTCGTAACAGTGGATCTTTCTTCCCGAAAGCCATGCTGGAATGGATAAGTATAAGATTTAATAGCAAAAGCTAGATGCTGAGTAACAATTCGCTCAAACTATTTAAGTAAGACACTCAAGTTGGCGATGCTTCTATAATTCTCAACGTTATGTCTATTTTCACATTTGTGAATTGTAATAAGGACACTACTCTTACAACACAAAGGAAAAACAACTGATTTCGAGGACTGGTTAAAAAATCATTGAAGTAACACCACTTAGCTCGACAGACCATGATTTCAGTATACACTATGGAATCCCATCAAGCCCAGGCATAGAACTATATTTTCAAGGCTTCAAATCATTTAAAACATCATTTTCTGAAATGACCAAGATAGGAACCAAAACCAAGCTCGATACTGCATACGGATAGTTGACAGTTGAATCGGAATTAGCTGTTCAAAAATTTCATCGCAAGTATTCAACAAAGATATTCGAGGCTTCAATATCGTCAGAGGACTCACAATCATTGGGAGAAACATGTATATAGAATTTTTTCTTTTGTAGTTGACAAACTTAATAATATATCTAAGATTAATAAGCAGTGGGGATTTTATCAGTTGAAGGTATCTGCAATAATATTGGTGGTTGAAGTTCAGCATAAATCTATGCTCTGATGTAGAATAGGCAAAATAGTTGTAAGCAGAACCACTTTTCATAAGTTTTTTGAAAAATTGGTTTTTTTTATTTTTGTAATATTTAATACTCGTGTTAAACGATGACGGGCACTTGCTCTGAAGGCGAGGTTGCTTGATTGGAACGCACGCAGAAATAGCTAGGTTTAATACATTATAGAACGAAGACAGCAAGGTTTCAATATTTCCAGCAGAGAAATCAAGCATAATGTGTGAAAAATGAGATTTAGGCAGTAAAACATTATTTATTTATATTTATTTTAGTAAGTTGGATTTGGCACGTTAGAGTAGTTAAACGGACCATCATGCATGTAATAAAAGAAAATTCAAATGGATTAATGATACGAATCCTCGGGTGAACTAAAAGATGGACAGCGATTAACAACTATCTTCGGGAAATTGCCAAAGCAAAGATCTAGCAGTCGGCCATTAAAATTAGGAGTACGGTTGTAAAAATACGATCAAATAACCATGGAAAAGCACAATAGTTCTAACAGATGTGGAAGTGGAAACCATACAGCCGGAATTATTACTATAACACCAAGTGACTTGTTGCAAATTTAAGTCCCCCAACGCTACGACTATGTCAGTAGATCTAGACTTTTCGGCCGCATCACAAATGAGAGTAACATGTTTCTTATAAATAGACATATTCGCATTTGGGGAAATATAAGAGCAAGTTACGTATACCTGTTTATTAGCAATTTTCGCTCGAATGGCAATAAATTCAACGTCGGGAGGAGTAGGAAGTTTAATTGATTTGGACGGGACCGCAGGAGATATGGCAAGTAAGATACCACCGCCAGTGTGATCCAATCGATCCTTTCCGAAAACCTGGATAGAAATGTGAAAAAGTTCCGACAAATGTAAATCAGGCTTTAACTAAGATTCAGTGAGGACCAAACAGGAAAACTCCGTGCTCACTGAACTTAGGGAAGTAGAGCGAATTTTTGAGTGTAGGCCCCTAACATTTTGGTAACTGAAAGTTAGTGAGTCGGAAGCAAGATTTATTTTTTTAGGGTGGAAGACCTATTGAATTAGTATTGCGGAATCGATCCCGAAGATTGAATTCGTTAGTTAACTTTTTATGTTATCCAAAGAGGGTTCAGGCGCCAATCTTGACGCGATTATTACATTTCTTAGGGTACTGCCGACAATCAGAGTTCATCCCTACTAGAAACAATAGGGTTTGCAGATAGAGAGTTTTGAGTTGGTGAGAATATAGAGGGAGTGACCACACTTGCACGCGTAGCTTTTGCGACTTATTCAGCATAGTGACCAGCAGACAACCTTCGAGTAGCAAGAGGGAGAGGCGGAATTATTATTTTTAATAATATTTTTTCGGGATGTACACATAGTAATCTGAATGGTACCACTGAAAAGAGAACCTTTGCCGCTTCAGCAAAGCTAGAATGAGGAGGGATTCCCAACTTATTTGGAACTTTTTCCCATAAAAAATCAGTCGATAAAATTCTCGAACGACGTTATGGAAGAAATGTTTTCTGTAAGATTATCACATAATCAACAATAATGTCATCTTTTTTTCAATATACAAATTTTTCTTAATTGCTTTTTTTTCTGGCTAGGTGAAGTAAAACCATTGTATTCTCACGCATTCTCATTGAAATGCGTTTATAACTGTTTCTATAAATTTATCTTTTCTTTTACGGGATTTTTCTTTTTTCTTCTTATTGCTGATTATCGCCTACTTCATTGTCGCCTTCTTACATGATTTTGCCTGCTGATAATTTTTTAAATCTACTCTTTCAACATTACCAGGCACTCACCCATTCTCTCGTAACTTAATTTTCGTGTAGCGCGAATGGTACAGTTGAAATTTACAACAAAAATTGAAAACTGATGAATTTTCCAATTTCTTTTCGTTTACTGCAGCACAAAACTTTATTTACGTATGGAACGAACCATCGTTTCGTCTCATTGTATATGCATGCATTTACAATATCTTTCTTTATGCATAGGGCTTATTAATCCTATACGTATTGCGAGGACGTTTCGTCCCTTTTCCTTAGGCTGGGGCAGCTCAGCGGCCCAGGGGAAGAAAAAACACGCAAGACATTTATTTTTTCACAGGGGCTCTTTATTTTTTCTATGATTCACCGTTCTTTACAATCTGATCCCGGTATCTTAACGTTAAAATAGACAAAATGGTGGAAATACTTTGCTTAACGCCGCGGAGGCTCGCTGGCGTCCCGAGCGAGACTCACACGACCTTTCCGTTCGAAAGCCTAACTTCAACTCCTCCTTATTCTCTATTATTATCCTATACTTACCCTATTGTATTCTACTACTATTTTAGTCTATCTTATTCTACTACTATACTCTATCAAACCCTAACGCTAGCTTAATCTATTCCACTGTACTACTATCTTAATCTATGCCATTCTATTGCTAGCTTAATCTATCCTACTCTACCTTAACCTAGCACTCCCTTTCCCCTCACTAGGGACGGAGAACCCGTGAGCCCAAAACGAGGGACGACTTTGGGTCCTCACAGTATATATTTACTGCATTGTTATTTCTTTTGCTTGTAAACGTACAATCATATACATCTAAATCTTGCGACACATACCCACGGGCATTTATTATATTTTTCCATACATGTACACTAAAGTAAATACCAGGGTTTTCACTTTTTTACGCACGCTTTTCATAACCTCATTGATCGTTCTAATCATAAACAAGACAAATATCACTTGGCAGTAACAGCCATAACATCGCAGTGTATACCTTACGCTGTCTTTCAGTTGCGTTACGGCAATCAAGAAGGTGAGTTCATAAAATTATTTGTGTCTATTTGATGACTCTGGCTAATAATATGGATAGGAAATTGCTGAATCAGTTTAGCCGCTGTCCCTGGTTGTTTATTTCCCCGACTATTTATTTTCACGGATAGGAAATGTGTCAGCCCAGATTAATAGGATTGTTAGGTTTAGTCATACGGTGGGCTCAGCTTAGTCAGTGATCTCGACTAGTAGACTTTACGGGTAGGAAATGGCTGAATGCCTGAATAGTTCTCTGGACAGTCGAAGTAAGTAGAGTGCACTGCACACAGACTTAAAGACCAATAACAATAACCACTGGCTCACGGAGTCGCCTGTCCTAATATAGAATCTTTGTGTAGAAAATCACAGGACAGAAGAACTTAAGACCCGAAACATAATAAGAACGGCATTAAACACGAAGTCTAAGGACGCAAAGTGTAACAAAGTTGTGAAAAGCAACGCGGTTATCATGATCGAGATAAACGAAGTGTGACTTCACCACGCATACGTACTTGTTTTTTGTCCTTACCGACTAAATTAACAACCATAGTCCATCAGTTACCAGCAGTATTTCGGAAAGTTAATACAAATAATTAATTAACGAAACACCAAGTCTACTCTTTTTATGTTTATAAATGTTCTTTGAGACGTAACTTCTGGAAAGCCTTGAGTTATACCTCAGCTAAGCAACACTAATGTGTATATACTGTAACGTCCCAGTCGGTCATAAGCTACCGTTAGTTAAAGAGATTAAATGACACTGACGAAAGAAGAAATCATAGAGAGAAAAACCAAATAAAAGATCCGTCCGCATACAATAAAAGATAGCTTTCTTTGCGCAAGCAAAATTCTATTCATTCGTAAAGTCGCTGGTAACGAGAGGATCAATCACTTGTATTCTTTTCTTTCTTTTTTTTTTTAAATCGGACTGCAGTGTGAAAACTTATCTATATATATTAAATAATACTTATAAATATATGTGCCAAAGTGAAACAAAAAACTCACGAAAAACGATCTTGACAACTTCAATATGGTTTAAGAGAATAATAAATATGCTGCGCTGGATTTAATGAAAACAGATTGTGAATATGGATGGAAAGAGGCGCGCGTGGCAATATGACTTGACGGGCAGACGTACTCAATTAACGACAAACGGACCTACAATGGATGACAGACAAGGACGAACATTGAACAGAGGCTGGACAAATATTTATATAACAAACAACGGATAGACAGTTTCTTCCTGAAAAAAGATAATAGGTTAGTTAATAGTCTTCAGTTTTTTTTTTATTTCACTTCCTGATTTGAGCTAGCGGAGACCAGGAAAATAAATTAATCCCTACCTAACGGCATTACACAAACACAAACCCGCACATTCATACTCTTGGCCACCAAACAACAAAAACACAGAAATGCCTATAGATTCACGTACATAAACGAAACAAATAACGAAACGCGTGCAGGAAATGTAAATGCTTGGCCCCTCCCGAGGGAAGAGCTGACATTCAAAATAGCTGACTAATACTACCAGAACACCAGAGAAGGCCTACCAGAGTTTCAGCTCCTGTTAACCACTCCTTCAAAGTGCCAAGCAAAAGCCAGAACGAAGCGAACCCATTTCCTTCCACCTGGTCGCTAAAAAGATTGAAGAACTAATCAATACGCATGAGTACGATCGGTACACAATCAACCGTCAATACATTAAGTTATAGAAGACCTAATGGTGCTTCATCTAAAAGCTAAGCTTGACACCGAACAACTCAGAAAGTCGACAAAAAGAAAGCAAATAGCGCTGCCGAATGAAGCCAAGTCAGAAATTAAAGACATGGATGAAATTATCACTTCAGGTGACGTTGTAGAACCCCTTAATTTAAAAATAGCACCGTTTCCGTTAACATTGCAAACATTTAATAGCTCAAGAGAGCATATAGGGATATGCCGCCTGCGGTATTTCTCGCGTCCGCGCTTAAACTGTTAATGGACAAGGACAAAATAAACATTGTCTGTGTTGTCTGCCGAATTAAGTAGAAGAAAGTGGCATTGAAATGTTATAAATGCCTAGAACAGCAAGTGATGTCTTAACTGCGGTGAAGAAGGTCACTTTGATAAAGAATTAAAAGACGAGTCGATCTGAGATAGATATTTCTATATTTAGCTGCTATATAACATCTTGCACGAACCAAAATCAATTTGAAGTCGCAATGCAGTACTTAAAAGGCAAAGTCAAAGGAAAAAGCCAACAATAGTGGCGGGAGACTTTAGGACTAGCGAATCGGAAACCACGCGGAATATGGTATGATCCTCCAATGATGTGGGGGCAAACCAACTAACAAATTATTACCTTATATTTATTGGTGGAACCAGGAAATAGCTACGATACGATTGGCATGTAACCGCGCACGTAGCTTTTAAAAACGTGTTAGAAAAATGTAAAATTTATTATAATATTAGTACATAAACATACATACGTAGGCAAATAAAAGACGCTCTTGAATTCTGTAAAAAAAATTTATATATATTCTATTATATATATTCTAGTGTGCCTAACAACGGAGGTAAGAAAGTTATATTCGGCTGGGGCCGAATCCCGCATACTTTCCACTAATAAAATATTTAGCGCCTCATGTTTCTATTTATATTTATAAATATGTGAATGGTATAAAAGAACTTATATAACCAAATTTTTTTATATAATTTATTTCACTCACTATTTTTAAGTTGCAGTAGAAGGGACAGTGTACGTTGTCAGAGTTTTAATCGCAAAAGTGTAAATAGATGATCATGCGCAAGTATTAAAATTGTATATTATATTTTAAACAAATAGCTGACAGTTTGATTAATATAATGTATAACAAAAAATTAGAAAAATTACAATATTAGAATGATAGAAATCGTTGTTTTTAGTCATATTACTTTATGAACATAAATATATATACAAGTGTGTTTTAAAATTAAATTACAAACGTAAAATTAATTGACAATGGTAGCTGTGTAGGGCTTCATATTGCTAATATTTGAAAATATTCAACGGATTTGAGTCTGCCCAAAAAAAACTAACCCACCACGTCATAACATTCCACCATAATCACTTTAGAGTTAACACAGGAAAAATTAGTCCACTACATCGTGATGTCCGCGATATCTAATTTGGAAGCGAGTGCATTCAACTTATCTCATTCTAGTGTCCAAGTACTTTTATTTGATACCCATATCGATGACATTGTTAAGAGAAAATTAATCCACCACGTCGTTAAGTCCGCCACGTTTAACTTTTGAAATATTGGGCGGGACAGTCAATAAAGGAAACGCTTTTTTTGGGTGCGTTTCAATAGGCAGGGCGGCTATATTATAGCATAAAATTTCAAGCACTTTCATTACTTGCTTTGGCGCAGCGATCACTATACTTGGTACTCATACTTTACAAAAAAGAATATTATTAATACACTGACTAGGTCAGTTGGCAAAACAAAAGCAATAAAACGATGTAGACTATCGTATTTAACACACATAAATGAGCCTACTGACTTAACATGTTTAAGCTGCTGTACATTACCTCCATCCGTTCATTGTCCACCCGCCTGCTTCAAAGCCTTTTAGACTATATTTGCATTTATTAGTAGGCTATGTCATTGCCTTGTCTCCTAGCCTCCACATATCACACGCTCCCTATACCACCATCAAGAAGCCTAACATTTTTTTAAAAACTTCATAACTTCGCGAAAAATTGACAAACAAGAAATGAAAGATAAACATATATATATGTATATATACATAGGTATAACAAAAATTATATATATATAAAGTTCACATCAAAACACCACTTATCTTGCTATGAGTTTACCTACGTACAGTATATGTATGCTTTCATTCCGAGAGAAAATACATAAATCCTCTTATGTGTGTTTTCAAATAAGTAGAGTACATACTTCGGGTTTCTTTATTAGCCTTTAAATAAATAAAAATAACTAGACGTTTTTATTACAATGATTCTTCAATAGTTTATTCGTTGTTTATGATAAAAAGAAAAACGTATTATTTATTGCCCTTTTGCAAAGAATAACCGTAAAAACCTACTGACAGAAACCCTCTACACCAATTTTTACCGACATTAATAATTGTATATGTATATACATGTAAGCTGCAAAAACCCCCACTAGTTTCTGAATTATGGGAAAAAGTAAAGTTATTTTAGGAAAATAATCTTATTGCGACATTTAATCTTGTTAAGAGAATTAAGAATGCATGACGGCATATGCTACGCAAGTGGTTCAGGAGGGTCAGAGATGTAAATGCACAGGATAAGAGGATCGGATCATTATTATTAGCAAACTTATTATAGAAAACTTTTTGGTCATGACTATGGCAATTGAATACTCGAGCATGAAGACAAAAACGGGTGCAATAGAATGGAAATTAATAAATGTGGAAATTTCTAATACAGACGGGGATTCCAATGACTCTGCATTTAATGCTGACAAAACGCACTTAAAAGCAAAAGACTAAAACAGCATCATGTCGACATCAAGATATATAATATATATAAATGTAAACAGCTCGGCCGCTATTAAAAACTAATTCCAATTACTCGCTGAAGGGAGCAATTATACGTGCTTTTAGTATTGTATTTTCAATCTCAGAATATTGGAAAAGTGATTGACACGTAGATTCAGGCGCATGCTGGCGGCTAACACAGCATAAAAAACTAAGTAAATCTCACGCCAAGTTTATCAGAGTTCACAGATCAAAGTACCCATTCTGTGTTCCACAGACTTGCAGACATTGATAGATTATATATTATATTATTTTTTAATTTTATATTGTAATTACGATATCACAATTAAAAATGTGGTATGCGTAGCCAGTTTAACAACGAACCTATTGTCGTTAAGATAACTCGTCAAAGATGGAGAACACCGTTGTTTCTGAACGTACTTACCGTTATATTCGCAATCAGGAGAATGAGTTGAAAGCAACAGCAGAATCACAGAATGGTGTGTAAGTTAACATCACCACTTCTAACAAGTTTTCTTGAAATGCCAAAAGCAAGATGTTTTGCTGCGTCATATCACGTTTTTACCGTTTGCTGTACAGTGATATTTTGCAATGCAAGATCAGCATTTTAAATAACAAAATCAAAATATTGTGGTGGTTGGCGTATGGATGGGCAGTTGATTTAGAAAACTCGACATGATAACAACGTTATGCAGCAGTTGATTTTGTTTTTATAATAATCATAACTATTATGTAGTATAACTATAATTATTCTAATTAAAGTGAACAAAACCCACACAACAAAAAAATATTTGTTTACTTGTACAAGCTAACAACGAAGGCAGCAGATTGTATGGATGGGTTTTTCTACCTTGATACTAGTAGCATCATAAAGAAAAAATGTGTGACATGCTGCGAAGGTAACCAGATGAGCTTACTATATTCGTGTGAGAGTCAGAGGAATACAAAAACACTATACGTGCTGATGCATTTAATGCTATTGAAAACAAATTAGTGCATGGACAACGGTGGCGAACTTTGTAATGGAGAAATGTAAACTTGCTTAAGCAAAGAAAAAATTATTCACCAGAAAACAAATGCACACACGCCAGTGCAGGACAGTGTTTGTAGAAGAACAAATAGAAGTGCTCTTAACAAGGCAAGATTTTTGTATTTTGATGCGAAGCTGGAAGTGAAACCACGCGCAGAAGCGGCGAATAATGTAGTAAACCGAAAAAGTCGGTCTATAACTTCAAGTTCGAAGACACCCTTTACAGTTTGATATAAAAAGAAAGAAAGCACGACTTGAGTGATGTCTTTGTGTTAAGAAGTACTGTACTGGCACTACACTTATCTACCCGAACAAAGCTAAAATGGGGCAGAAGAGCTGAAAAGTATGTCCTAGTTGGATTTTCAGAAACAGCGAAAGGATATTGATTAAATTATCTCAAAAAAATATTGCACAGAGATATTATAATGGTGGGAGAAAGAACAGAAACAACAGTGTACGAAGATGAGAATGCGATCTGGATAAAGAATGATACAAGAGAAAATGCAAGAATAAAAACATTGCAGCAACGCCTGAACCTCCAGAATTTAGTGAAGGAGGCAGAGATTCAGTGGCAAGATGATGATATCCCAATCACTTCAAATGTTGCGACAGATTTTTCAAGTATTAAGGTTCAGAAAGTGAGTAAATCAAAAGGACAGTTTCAGATCGGGATGGTTTCAGTAAAATAAGTGCCTCCAGTTCCAGTCCAAATGTTAAGTAAATCGTTTTCTCAAAAGTGATAAAACGACCAGAGGCTGAGCAATGGTAACAGGCCATGCGAAAAGAACTGCAATCACTGACGAACAATGATGCACGGAAGCTTCTAGATGTTTCTCGTAAAGGGTCAATTGTACAGTGCAATTAGATGTTTAATAACAAACTTGATGTGAACAAGAAAGTACGCTATCTCACCAGACTAGTAGCAAAATCTTGAAGATAACGACGTAGCATCGATTATGAGGATACTTTTTTTTGTGAGATATTCAAAGAATGTTTACGACTATCGTGCAATGGGAGGTGAGCGTCGCGCAGCTTTTTAAAAGGACGATAATAGAAGGATATTTGCTTGTTAATTTCTGAAGGTTATGTAAATGACATTAATCAGAAGGTTTTACAGGTTAAGGAAGCTTGGTGTAAATTAAACGAATGTTCTTTGGTTTGGTCTGTATAACTTGCTCTTTAATATGAATTGCTTATTTACAAACAATATTATACTAGTATTCAAATAACGGTAATTATATGTATTAATAATTTTCTTGTATTCCTAATAATTGGAGTGAAGAAACTAAAAAATTGAAAATTGTACTTGGTTAAAGACTAAGGCCCTATAATATAATAACAGTAAATCAACAAGAATACATAGAGAAAGAGAAAGTATTGGCTAGAGAGGGAGAAAGTATTGGCTATATTCGACATGTTGAATTGCAGAGCTGCGAATATTTCTATTAAGTGTAAAAGTGTAGTTGAACATTGGAAAATCCGAAAGCTTGTTTATCAACATTTCATATCAAAAATTCATAGGCAACTTTACATATTGAGCTGCTTTGACTAGGCCTGAATAAATAATTGCTATCCCGGAAATTATTTTAATTACGCCAAACGTGTGTTGAAATGCTAGAATAGAATTGAAAAAATTTGTTGACGCACACTAGGTCAGTGACAATCTCGACAAGAAATCTCACATAAAGCATGGCTTTACTAGTACTGTAATTCTACAGAATTGATTCTACATTGATTCTTCTGAAACATGACGAGTCTGAAACCTAACGCGTGAAATGATCGGTAAACAATGTTTGATTGAATTACAGTGTCATAATTAAAGTGCATTAAAGTTGGGAATGATAATATGATAATAAAGATGTCTCTATGTTAGAGATGTTGTTAAATATAAATTGATTGTGATGGAATACACATCAACTCAAGAAATGATTGTTGACTTCTTAACTAAGCAGCTATTGTTAGGTAAGTATTATAAACGCCTGAAAGTAACAGATATTATAATGAAGGAAAAGTCTTTAAATGGGGCTATTAATTTCTTTTTTGAATATAGCAATATAAATAAATGTATGTAAAGCCATCTGCGAAGGAGGAAAGAGGAGTATGTTTCGACGAGGTTTTAAAAACTTTGAAATACACGTTCTATTCAAAGAACGTCATTTTGTATTCCAATGCCAAGGATAACAAGAGTTCGCGCTTGTTATATGCTGGCACAATAAAACGGGAGAGAGAAAGGGATGTTCATCACCTCTTCTATGAATTAATTCACAACATTAGGTTTTGCTGGCACTAAATGTTACCATCATTGTCCTACATCATTCATATACTTTTGTGTGGTCTCTATCAAGTTTGTTACTCATCATGCAGTGCCTATTTAGGTACGTGTTGCATATCTTGGTATTGAACAATGACTTCAATACTATTGATTGTGGAACAGATTGGAATTGCTTGATAATTTTCATTATTGGTTGGGTCACGCTTCTTGTTTGCTATTTGGACACTGACAATCTGTCATCAACTGCGTCGGCGTGACAGCTATCGCTGCGGAGACCGCCGAGTGGACTGAAGCATATGACAGCATAGTTTTTTAGGACTACAGCTAAGATGTAATCTAGCCACGACATTTTGTTAGTATGTGAAATGACAAGGGGCTTTTCAAGGCTCCCTTTCGAAAGAATAAGGAAGACATTGAGGATGTTACTTTTTCAAAGGTGCTAGTCGTTGACTGAAATGAACCGCTGATCGTATAGAGCTTTTTTGGAACACAAGCTATTGTTTGCCAAAATTTAAATACTTCCTCCCTAAGACTTGCTGTGTAAATCTGATTAAACCAACAAGTGATTGATGAGTTTTTTATTATTTCTTGCACCGTTGCGCTTTATCAATGATAGCGATAGTATGTAAAAGGAAGATCGATGACACGCAATTTATTACAAGCTTTCGCGAATTGAGAATATTAATTAGACAATTGGAATAAAAAGAGAAAACATCAACTAATTTACATACCTTTCACAAATTTAAAATTTTTATAAGTAAACAATGCTGTTTGTAAGTAAACAATTTTGGTGGTAATTTATTTTATATATACTTACAGCTGTTTTCTCTTGTAAATGCAGCCCTAAACGACCAATACTAAGTCAGAACAACCAATAGGGTCGGTAATTTTGCTTACGGCTGTTTTGACAATTCCGAGAAAGCGTTTCTTGCAGCTCGACCTGAAAAGGTCGAAACTCGAAAATGAAACCTACTTAAAACCGTACATAATTAGTGCCTAGAAGTACTTAACAATACTTAACACAATAAGTTCATTATAGCAGGATAATATAACAGGAAACAATTATATGGTAATCATTCCTAATTGATCTCTATTTCATTCAAAATTTCATTGAGGGACAAAACTACATTGTTCTCAAATCTCGCTCAGGTAAATTTTCAAAGGTTAGAATATATCGTTCATTAACCCTTTATTCGGAAAGTTCTGCTTAGGCGTCACTAGGGTGATATAAATCTTTCCAAAGACAATCAGATTGTTTAACCAGTGAATTCGTTAAGATTACAAAATTGTTCTCCTTTCACTTTGTTAGCAGCATAATGGCATAACGGTAATGAAAACGAAAACAGAAGAGGAGAGAATACAGCAGTTGCTTCAAAAGTGAAAATGTGAATCATCAAACATAAAAAGAATGAAAAACTATTTCGTATGATTCTATGGAGATCGAATGCAGATTAGAAATTATTAATATTCACATTGAGAATTTTACTGCAATTCGAACGAAATTAGATAACCTTCAGTCTGAAAGTAATACAAAGGAAGAAAAAGAGTCTTTATGAATAGGTGCTTTGTTGAAGTCCGCATTGGATAAGCGTACACAAACGAAAACTCATACCACTTCGGAAGACGCGTCTATTAAGGTTTCGAAATAGCATTCTCGTCTGCCATATATGAAACTGAAAAAAATTCAGAGTATCAAAATTTGATTTCATTCTTTCAAAGTCTTGTTGATGAAGAAGAAGAAAAAATTCAATCGTTTATTATCTTGTCTAACAGATGAAGCTTTAGATACGGCAAAAGCATTTCAAGTCTGTGATGAAAACACGAAGCTCTGGAAAGTCTTAAAAAATTTGTGACAATAAGTTCTTAATGTTTTGTGAGTATTCTGGTAAATTATTTGACCTTCTTTCAATGTCAAAGGTGTCAGCATGTGTCTTAAGATCTCCAATTGATTTAGTTTCGGCTATTTACGAGTCTTTGTTGTTAATCGGTGACGACAAATATACAGCAAATACCATTTTAATTCATTTAATTACGTCTAACGTGTGGAGTCAAACTACAACCCAATTAAAATGAGAAGAATCCTTAACATATTGTTACGAAAATACCACATTTGATGGTTTGAATTTTCATGAAAACTAGTCGACTTTCTAAGAAACCAAATTCCAAACAAAGGAAAAGCCAAATACATATTCATAAAGTTTTACGAGTTTCATGCAGCTGATAATTGACGAAAAGGATTAGCAGAACATTTAGCGAAACAACGGATTAACACGAAAATGTCGCGATGAAGTTAGGCGCTGGCAACTTGCTTGTAAAAGGATATATAAGCAGAATATTTTCGGAAGGCAAAGTTAGTCGAGTCCAGAGAGCTGAGTTGCAATGAACGAGGCCAGAACGAAAATTATAGCGTTGGAATTATAGCTTCGTGTAAAAAATTTGCCAATTGATCTCCTAAGAATTGTAAATAGAATCTATACTGTCATCACACTAAATCACAATTTAACGCTGCGAAGTTAATTTTGAAAGGAATTAAATAAAAATGCAAAATTCATATTTATATTACATAGGATAAACTATCATGATGACCTTCGAAAGGATCACCCCGTCTCAAAATGCAAATCAAGATATTATAGAGTTTGTCAATGCTCGCTGTTTACGTATTGTGTCAATACGTAAACACAATATTATAGACACCTAACCAATTTTCAGAAGCTAACACACCTTCAATATTTGGCGGGAATCACAGTTTATACGAAAGGACACGAATGTTATGTAGGAATACTTAAATCTGGAACACATGTATTATTTCATTTCACATCAATGTGTACTAAGGCCGTAAATCACAACAACAAAATTTCTTGTTGTATTCGACCCGTCATCTTTTACAGCTAAAAATATTTCCTTACATCAAGTTTTAATGGTGGCCTCAATTATACCAGACGACTTATTTTCAATTATTTTTTGTTTTCAAGTTGTGTAGGTTTAATGAAGAGAACGGAAAGTCACTTACTTAGCTTATAGCAATAAAAGCTTAGCGAAGATAAAAGAACCAACAATTTTTATTAACGAAGAATACAGACATTGTAGAGACGAAAAATATCACATAAAATCTTATTTTAATAAAAGCTTCGTATCAATAAAATTGTTTGTAAAATAGCGCGTGATAGTATTGAAGTTTATAATATTCACTGATTATCGTCGTTTTTATATATATGTAATCATCTATAATATAAAATCATCATCTTCAAGATCATAATGATTGTACCTCTAAGCGCTATAGTCGCTATAATTGTTTCTTGTAAACGGTAAATCAAAAAAAATCTATATGTTCAGCCATTCTTTTTTTTGCTAAAACGAAGTTTACATATTAAACCATATATTGGACGAACCAGCTGAAGCTCTTTGGACTCAAGGCTCATTTCCCCAGTGAATCAAGATCCCAACAACGCAGAAGCACTAACGCCTGCTCATCTAATAAGGGACAAAAATACCCTTCTTACAGGGATTCCGACTCCAGAACTTGAATGTCTAACCATATGGTTACAAGAAAAATCCCCAAATACGAAAACTGGCTTTGATACAAGGGGACAATATGTCACCACAACATTGGTTGCTGGATTGAGTCGTTAAAGTTACCGTGGGGCAAGAGAAGAAAGTTCGTGAAAGCTCGCTGCACTACCAAATTATGGAAGGCTGAAGACTGTCAAGGTGGCCCGTGTGCGATACATTCATCATCATAAATTGACAAATCGAAATCATTTTCGATTTGTAAATTCTCTTCGTTTATGGCCACGCAGGAAAAATAATTTAGCGCATCATAAGTCTTGCATTCGTTTATATGGTTTGCATTCATGCACTTTCTTTCTTGTGAATTCTTACTAACGTCATTGTAACCCCTTTTGAGAATTTTCGTCGAACAAAATAAATAAACATATACCTTTCTTCTTTTTAAACTTCTGCAAACTACAATTCGCAATTCTCGCAGAAAATCTCCAATTTTTGACGACTCGATAACGCTATCCTTAGAATTAAGCAAAAAGTCTTTATTTTTAAACTAAAAAAAAAAACACAGTACCACTTCTCACATTCGTCGATTTTGTTTTTATGTTGCAAAACCCCCTACCTGTTCGAAGATTCAAAAAAGTATGTTATAGACACCTAAGCGGGAGAACTTACACGGTGCAAAGTTTAATATCAGTTCTTTCAACTGGACGAACCATAGTTTAGAAATGCTTATAGGTAATGTAGCAGGTATATACTTTTTAATTCCCTGCATGAAATTTGTACAACTAGTATTAAAACCATATCCCTTGACCCATGATCAGATGACTATTATTATATTATTACTATTATTATTATTAATATTAATGTAATTGTTTTGCTTATATGTTGCAACGTCCCCGAGCAAACGTAGGGTAGGCGATCTGTCGGTCTGCTTTGACCAGATATGCCGTAATAACAGCATGCCATTATTCGATATCGCTCGATTAAAAGAATAGCGGCTTGCCGCTATGCGTGTAAAGAGAAGAAGTTTTTGATGTTGAGAATTTGGTTTGGTTTTTGAACTAGGGGGGTTGATTGGAAGATCTCGAGAGATAGAGATCGTGAACTAGAGTGTAAAGAAGAATTTTGTGATTTGCTATAAAAAGCTACATTTTTTTTGTTTTACATGTCATTGCAAGTAATTAAAAATAATTTAAGAAATCAGTTTTATTGTGTATTTTGTAATAAAAATTAAATACAAACTCAAAAATGCCTCAAATATTGTGAAACGAAAATTAATTGCCGAGAACAAAAAAAAGAATTTATTAAAAAAAAAAAAACGAAAAGAATAGACACAAATGCAACAAAGAAGAAAAAAAAAAACGACACAGATAAAGAAATGCGTCTGTTAGAGAAATTAATTATGTAAATAAAATAAAAAAAATTGTAAAATTATTTGTAAAAACTCTAGAAGTTACCAATAAATTTCTAATTAGAAATTTAACTATGCACAAAAGAAAACGAAAAAAAAGGTGACATTGAGAAAAATTGAAAAGAAATTTTTAGTAAGTAAATAATGTGACTAGTTAAGACGACAAAAAGGGTGAAAAAAAATTCAAATTGAAGGTGCTTGGCTCAAAAATGTGTGGCTAAGCGGCATGCTCAGCCGCTGGAGAGAAGCATGAGTGGGCGTGAATGTAGTGGGACTGCGAACGGACTAACAAGGAACCAACGAAAGGTGGACAGTACGGACAACAGATGTTGCAGACGGACTTACACAGTGTGAGCTTATTGTAGAATTGATTGGACCTTTCTGTTTTGTTTTAATACCTTGTCTGGAGTTGAAATCTTTTTTTTGTTTTCAATTTTGATTTTTTTTCTTTGTCCGGGCACAGCATGCCCGGTAAACACTCTACCGCAATAGAAGCTAAGGTAACACATACCTATATAGATCGATGGTTCGTTCTACGTAATGGTAATTCGTTGTGCTAACAGTGTTTTTTTCAGACAATTTCACAATATTAAAACAATTTCGTTTTAAATTCACTACCAAACTTTTTTTAAGGAAATATAACGCGCGTAGACTTTTCAGCATACACGTACATGTTCTACGTTTTAAGCCATCTATAGAGCTATTAAGGTGCAAGGTTTGAAGCTTCGTCCTTTGTAATGGTATTGAATAAGAAGAAGGAATCCTTCATCTTATACTGGTATTATTCTGAATTATGAGATGGAGGGATTCTCATGTAGTAGAAGATAGCAAAAGGATTTAGGATTTGTTCTGGGCTTGTAGCTGGTACGTCGAAATTACAATGTTGTATTTGCTTTTTATTTTTTCCTTGATCTATGCAGGTTTTTCATATTCAACGCAAAGTAACGCTTGAAGTAGTTTAAGCTAAAGTTAATATATTTTATTTAACGAAATTTATTTTAACGAAATTCTCGTTATAACCTAAACATTAAAGTAATTTTAATAACACCGTTTTTTTCATCATTCATCGTTTACTTCAATAAATATAGTAGCCTTGATACATATTCCAATATAATAGCATAAGCGCATTTAGGTAATCTAGTTAAACTATATAATAAGAACTTCCAGCAATAAGGAAAAAGAGTTAACAAAATTAGATATATTCAAAAGTGACTTTTTAGGAAAAAAAAAATATAAAACTAATTGAATTTTAACACAAAATTTAAGTATCATTACAAAACAACAGCAGCAATTATTATATTTCGCGCCTTCAGGTTGTTTGTCAAGGAGTTAGTCAGTAGGTTAGGAAAAGTGTCGTGATAATTAATTTGTGGAAAGCCTTTAGAGACTTCCAGGATATTATTATATTATTAATATTGTTATGAAAATCGCTTTAAAAGAAACTGGGGCTAAACAGCAACTTGTTGTTACAGATAGTGCTTCTAAAGTTCAAGCCCCTATCATTGATGACGCCTCCAACGTGCTATGTGAAGTATGTCCGAAGAAGCAGAATAAGAACAAGAGACCAAAAGCAACCGTGCGCAAATGTTACAATTGCGACAGACTTGGGCACATCGCTCGTAAATGCAAACTTCGGAGGAAGGACACGCACTTGAGGTTGCCCATCACTAATAAAGCAGGCGTACAGCATAAATGCAACATTAAAGGAGACAAAACGAGAAATTTGCCGTATGACTGTGGTAGGCGGAAATATGTCGAGAAGATCGTAACGACTCCAGAATGTAGAAAAGATCGCGAAGGACGCATGTCTGAGGAACAGAATGGTAAACAAAATATCGTTGTCCATCGAATCAAGGTAGAGACAAATGTAAAGTTATCGAAGGATGATGTACGAAACGCGGAACGATGATCTTAAGGTAATAATTGCAGCTAAGAAAGGTGAACGTGTTAACAGTGAACAAATCGACAACGAAAGTCCCATAGCAAAAGCGTACTGGACCCAATGGGAGAGCCTAGTTTTCGAGGACTATGGAGGATATGGTACAGTAAAAACGGTTCACGCACAAGAAAGTTGTTGGTGATCCCAAGAGCCAAGCTCAAACAAATCATAGAAAAGCATCACAGAGGTCCAAACGGAGAGCACTTTGGCGTTATGAAAACTGATTAAACGGAGATTCTATTGGGTAGGATGCCGCAAATTAGTAGCAGCATGGATTCATAGCTGTGAGGAAAGTGGTAAATCAAAGGAAGTGGGAACTAAGTTGAAAGGCCAAGGGCGGCCAAAACGATTTACGGACAGAAATCAAAACGCAAGTGAGAAGTTGAGGGCCGGAAATGATTGGAAAGCGAGCTTTGTTGATGGAGACTTGGTACAACTGTATAAGACATCGCATAGTCAGATTATTAGCAAATTTGCAATCTAACGGAGAAGTACCGTACAAAGGCATCACGAGGATAACTGATAGAGTCTATCGCATTCAGAAACATCAGAAAGGCGAACCTGCAAGTAAGGTAGCACACGTAAGCAGACTAATAGCTTTTGGAAATGACGTTGTTCGGGACGAACAAGATTAAGTGGAGGGCAATGTTACGAAAATCCCAAATCCAATTAATGCTAATTAATTGATTTTCCTGAGTAATAAATTCCCTAGTGCATATTTGCGGCGCGTCATGCAGCTGCCGGCCGAGGAAAACGATTAGCAGAAAAGCAGGTTAACGGATTAAAAATGTAATCATGAAGTTAGGTGATTGTAACATGCTTATAAAAATGTATATAAGTAGACTATTTGCGGAAGGCAGCTTAGTGATATAAGAACATTAGTCCTACGAGAACATTTGAGTTGAAAAACAATACTAAAGTTTAGAAGTCGAGAGTATTGCCAAAGTAAAATGTAAATAATCCTAGCCTTAAAGAATATATTGTAAAGAAACTTAGAGTTAAAAGAATTCTGAAGGGCATTTCTCTTGAAAATAATATCCACGATCTAGTGATACGGACCGTATCATAGAAAAGCGGAAATTTGTAACAATATTATATTAATTGGATGATTGCCAAGCAAAGTATAATTGTTCGTTGCGATAGCTTGAAATAGGTTTCCCAATATTTGGCAACGTCTACAGTTGGCAGAATGATTCAAACTGAAAAATTGCTATTATATTACAGTCTGTTGTTGGTTAATTGACACCACATTTCACTTAGTTGTAATGCCTCATAGTTATACAACCAACAAGTTGATGACATTTTCCCATTTCAACGGTTTTTCCGAGAACGCCGACAAAAATCTCCATACTCAAACCTCAACAACTACATCGTTTTATCCTTTTTTTATGTTATTTTTAATTCCATTCAACTTAATTCGATTCTTTAATGCAAAATTAAAAACATTTCAACTTGAAAGAAGATAGTTCTAATGAGAACTTGTTTCATAAAAGAATTATAAATAAGAAAGTTTGAAATAACACAAATCAGAATTTTAACAGCAAAATAATAAATATGAAAAAATTTTAAAAACTAGTTCTTAGATTTTCTAGTTTCTTAGATTTTTATTTATTTATTTAGCAATGCTAGCTGGAAAGTCTACTTATCAGCTAACGTTAAGAATGGAATTAATAAAAATGAATAGAGAAAACTACATCATTTTAAAAGCTGCTACACTAAATTCATCCAATGTTAAAACGAATGCATTTCATAAAAAATAATATTTCCGTATATATTTTTTTTCTTTGTTTTCTTACATTGTAGGTTAAAGGTGTTATAATTCTGATTGAACATGAACGCCAATCTTTAACTTAGAATCAAAGAGCTTTGACAATATGGTAAGCGTGGCAATTCCTCTGTAATTCTCAATCACAGAGCCGTTTTAATATGTAGGGATTATATCACTATACTGAACTACGCAGGACGGAATCCCATCCGGTCCTGGGAGACAGGACTCCTTATTGCTTGACAGAGCTTCCAATGTCTCAACTGCCAGGACAGCAACGGAAGGAAAAGCATCAAATTCGCTAATCGCATATTAATAAGTTGCCATCGACCAATTAAAAGACGAGTACGAAAAGGTCCGTAAGAAGCTCAGAAATCTCTGCCACATTTTTTATCACCACACAACGTGACAGGTGGGACACCCGCCATTTTCCGATTTATATTTACAAATTTATAAAATCTCTTAAAATCAGTAAACCATTGAGAACCCATTGAGAACCCGTGAGTAATCCATTGAGAACCTGTATATCGTATGTAATTAGCGTAACAGGTAGTGTGGCTTACTAGGAGCAGTGGCTTACTCGAACTTTTGAATATAGCTAGAATCTAGTTCTTCCGTTCCTCAAAAATCTTAGCTGCTTACTAACCCAGGCCGGATATTTGACAGAATGCATACAAGCGACACTGCAAGGGAAATCGCATGGAAGACACATAACATATATCGATGGTCAATAACATCGTGATTAAGATTTGAGACAATTTCAGGTAGTGTTTCTCTCAGTTCGTCAAAATTGGTTTCGCTTAACGCAGGAGACCTTCTTCGCCAACTTCTTATTCAAGGAATAAAACGAGTGGATTTTCGCAAGAGATACAGGTGTTTGTATCATTTAGGAACACTAACAGACTTATTCTGCGCACTATTACTGACATACCACAAACCATATGTTTCTACTGAATAGCTGTTCTTGTTATCTTTTTATGTATTCTGGCTATCTTTTTTGTATTCTGGCTTTTAATAAGCCAAATCAAGATTTAGATGTTCATTTTGGATTATAAACATGAAAATGCAAAACATATAATTTATGAGGAAAGAGGAGTGGACTCAGAGTCAGCTAATTCTGTGTACGAAGCTACCACCATCAGTAATCCAACCGACATCCGAAAAGAAGGAAAACGAATAATAAGTAGGAGAATGGCTAAGTATCATTCAGCATAATTTGAGACATTAATACTTTTTCCTGATTTGGTTTTGTCCCAGTTGTAGGAAATAATAAGGGTAAAATTATACGAAGGTCGCGCGACGTGTATGTCATTATGGCGGGATGAGAAGTATATACATACCGCCGACATTGCGCTTAGCGCTCACTCTCAAGTTGTTGGCTTCAGTAGGTTACCAACGGATGGGTTGCACCAACCATACCGTAAGCGTTGCGCAAAGCACATTATCAATTGTTATATCAAACGCGTTACAAGACTTGGAAATAAAACCTTTTGTGGAGAGGAATCAATGGACCGTAAACGCAAATACGAAGGAGTGCTTTAAAATTGCGTATTGCTATAAATTTCGTATTCAAGGCGATAAGATATTGAACTTTTTGTTTTACAGCAAACAACCATTATAATATTATCACTATTTATTACAGTAATTGGATGGATGATTGATGGAACGCATATATGCTTTTCAAAATCAGCGAAAATGTAGTAATTTTCATTATTCGAAAAGGAAAGCACAGCCAGAAGGGAATAGGCCGAAGGGGGAGGGCCAAACAACGGAATGAATGAATGCTCCAATACTAGCGACCTATAAAAATGATGGTGTTGATATTTGGTGGCGCTTCATTTGAGGCAATTGGGTGAGGAAGTTAAAGGATTGCTGGCACAAGATTCATATATATTATAGAAATCTTAAAAATATAAATAATTTTTACTTACAACGTAACTTCTTGTGAATCGTATGTGATCATTTCAACATTCCAATTCACTTACCATTTTATGGCCAACATAAATCCCTACAAATCTGTTTTTTCTCTCAGTTATTAATTGGCCTGTTGGCGGTAATCCTAAAAAAAAAAAAACAAGGCGATAATTACGGTGGAAGTCGCCATTACCCCTAATTATTTCATTTGTAAAATTATGCTGATGAACTATTTCGTGAGTATGAAGTTAACAATGTCCCTAGTAACACGCACGCTACATGTTGACTATTGAAAACAAATTTTTTCGGGAAAGAAAATGTTTGTTCATGCGCTCAAATATTGACGATGTGAAAATAATTTTACTTCATACAATTCTCTATATGTATTGACTGTCATCCATTTTGCTTGCTTAAGTGGTTGAAATATTATTTTCATATATATTTCTTAAAATTATTCTTATTCTTTAAGATTTTTAATGTTGTGGTCCTACAATATCAATCGAGATTATTTCAAAATCTTTTTAAGGGTTTATTTCACATGGTTCTTTGGTTCTCGATTTTGTTTCTTTGACAAAAGTCTCAGCTTTCTTATTCTTGTCCTCCTATCCCTCAGTTTAATATGCGCATGCTCATAAATTTTCATACCTCTCATTTTAATGTTCGTATTGTCATATTTTAATGTTCATGTTTTTCCCTTCCTCATTCAATATTTATATTTTCGATTTAATATTCATATTTCCCATATTTTCGTTTTCTTCATTTAATATTCATATTTTTGATTTAAGACTAATACTTTCCTGTAATGTTATCCTTTATTTTGATATTCATGGATTGTGGTCAATTTTGACAAGAAGGTCTAAGGAACTGCTAAGCAATTACAAGTATTCTAGCGGTTAGTAGGCAATGGGTAAAGACGAGACAAGTGTTTATTGTAAATTAAATACAGTAGTGTGTATAATATAGAACAAGACTAGATCGTTGGATGATGCTTACCAATGCAATGTGTTATTACAAAAATCAGATATTTAATGATTGAAATATTCATGAAAACTAGGCGATTTTTTAAGAAACAAAACTTCAAAAAAAAAATACCCGAAGACATAGTCATGAGTCTTTACCTGTCTCATACAGCTGACGATTCGCGAAAAGATTAACAACAATTAGCAGAAATTTAGCGGAAAGAGGGTAATTTCTTCTAAAAGCCAGCTAAGTAAGCAGCATTTCGCAGACGATGAAGCGAGTCGAGTCAAGAGAGCTGAATATTCGAACGGATAGGAAGCGTTTTAATTAGTTTGTAAATAGGTCTCCTAAGACTTGTCAAAAATACCGATATTATCCTAAAAATCACTATTCAGCAGGAAATGAATAAAAAACATAAAGATTACTAAAGACAGTTTCACGTTACAATATTTTGGCGCCACTTAGCGCAATTTGAAGCATTCAAATTTCAAGAAATTGTAAGAATGAAACCATGATGGAATTATTATGTAAAAATCACTATTTAGACGTCAGTTATTTAGCAGCTAACTTAGTATTCTCTAATCAAACATACTACCAGCGGCAAACGTAACGTTCTCGTATACCTGGTTTTATATATTTATGGACAATGTGTATAAAAATATATATATGTCGTTGCATGTAGATATTTCGCGTGTCAAAAGTGAGTTTTGAATACATTTTAGGAAAAATTAACGCAAGTGATGGCTGGAGGAGAATCTACATAGTTCCGTTGATTAGTTTGGCCCTTACTTTAAAGTTGTAGTCTTATGGCTACCAATGGCTGGTAGGTAGGAATTTTCATTCAAGCGTTACGCAGAGCACCCTTTTTGTTGTTATGCCAAACACATAAACTGGAAGAAAAATTTTGCGCTTAATGGATTCGCCATCAGGATTTAATTTCCGAGACCTTCCAAATGAGGTGAATAAGTGAAAAAATATGAACGGGGACATCTTCGGCACTTTCAAAGTGAAGTATGTTGAAATAAAAGATAAAAGGAATAAATCTGCTTTAAAATGGCTTGTAAAAATTATAAACTTGTGTTGTTTATGTAAATCAGAATAAGTTTTGTTTTGCAACTCATTCTAATATGCTACACATTCTTTAAAGGTAAATTCTTCTGATGAGTTATAAATACACAAAATAAAAAGATATACAATTCACAGTTTAGGTTCATAATTCATAGTTTTCCTAAGAAATGAAAATACGAAAATAAAAATTTAGTTAGCTTTATCCGAATTCACGCGGTCGAATTAAATAGTTTTCTTTGGATAGTTTTAGCGTGCTGCCATGGAACGACTTATGCTCGTCTTTAATTTCTGTTAAATTTTGCGCTATTCAGTCATGATTTTGCAATCTTTTTTTTCATACTGTTAACTTGTTTTTCAACTGTCCTAACGTGCTTCCTAAGCAAATCCAAGATGGCACAATGTTTTTAAATCTTTATTTCGTCCTCTTTTAAATATATATGAGAAACACGAAATAAGCCAAAAAATTTACATTAAAAATGTACTCACGGCTATGTTCGGTTTGTGAATGGCAACGCAATCTTTATAAAAGTTTCAGTTGATGCGCAAAGTATACCCAAGTTTCCGTCACCATAGATTGTCGTCCCTACATTTGTTAGCTCGACAATTCTCTCGTTCTCCGCAGCCAAAGTCATCTGCTCACTCGGTCCTTCTCTGGTTTTTGTAAGAGAAATCTGTTGGCACTTAATGCTCTTTTTGTCTTTTATTGGTGGTCTGCTCAACAACGGTAAAAATAAAGCAAATACAAAGAAAATGGTAGCACAATTTTTGTAAACTTACTTTATTATTATTATTATTATTATAAATTTAGCCAGAAAATAAAGTCTAAGACCAAAGTCTAAGACCAAAGTCTTAAAGCACTAGCGTCTGCGACTTTCGGCTCTATTAAAAACTCTACCGCACTTGAGATTCGAACCGACGATCATTGAGTTGCTAGTCGAGACTCTTGCCTGCTCGGCCACTCAGGTGGGCAAAAAGTTACTTTATTTTACTTACAACTCATCCAATTTCCGTGCCGCATAAAATGTGTAGGTGTTTTGTGCTACCGACTCAGGAAGCAAAGAAAATAATCATTGCAATTTGTCATTTTTTTACTAAAAATGTTTATTAATTCACTTCATTTCATTGTATTAAAAATATGATGTAATTTTGATTTTATTTACGTTAATATGATTTTGTTGCTGATTGTACCATTTGGTTTGTTTGTAAACAAGCAGATGTGAAATTTGGCTTTTATTTGCGTTTTAAGAAACATATATCGGACAATGAAAGTTGTAGATGATGCAAGGATGAATGGCTTTCGAGTTACGCCAGGAAGTGAGGGCCATTTAACTAACACATATATATTTAGTGTCCAGGTGTTACTGTAAGAAAAGGTTCAAATAAAAAGGGAAATTTATAAAAACGATTTCGTGCTACCCACTGATCCATCTTTCATCGAATTGTCCTAATTCATATCGACGAGAAATGGTGCACTTTTTGAAAAAAGAAGTTAAGTAAATTAAAGCTAAGAAACAGAAAGGAGGAAAATAAAAAAATTTGTTACTGATTAGAAGTTATTATAATTTGAGTAGTTCAATACGAATATTTCTGTTTTGCAAACTTTTTATATATTATGTTTATTTAACAAACTTAATCAATGAAGACTAACGGGTACCCGAAGTTCATCCTTTAGTGCGTATAGATTTTAATACAATAGTAATATGCAATCGCTTCGAACTTAACGAAGTGCGTGCCTGATATTATGACTATAATTATACTACAAAATAAATAAACAACACATACTAATTAAAATGTGGCAACCCATGGCTGACATGGGATCTAGTCTCTTCCCTCTTAGATATGAATGGTCGGCTGTGGAAGATACATAATATTTATATGTCAAATATAAGTACTTTATAGCATATAAGAAATGACAAACAACAAGAAGAAACCAGCGAAACGGCAGTTGTTTTCATATAGTGGCACTACTTTTTCGTACAAGTATTGAGATTATAGGAGAGACACGTGATGCTGTGAACAGGTACCATTCATGTAGTTTTAGTTCGATTTCTATCCTCTTCGTTAGCATTTGCTCGAACATTTTATCCTAAATTTTTGTGCACGTATCATAAATTGCCGCATTATGTTCGTGGGCTAGACACCAAGTAAATATTTTATTCTAGTAAAAGAAAATGTTTATAAGTATAGCAAATTAAACCAAAACAGAAATAGTGAAGTAACAACAAATCCACGACACATTTATGAAAAATTTGATAAATTTGTGTATATTGCATACGAGTGTAAGTATTTGTTTACAAAAGCATTTTTTAATCAAACACAACAAGCGAACAGCAGAGAGCAAGAACAACAAGCGAACACCTAGCGGACAACAAACACAAATTTGCCTTCCTATCTACGATCAGAGAAAGAAGGTATGCTACATTTTCATCCGATTAAAAGTTGAAGGAAATACGCACACACATATATATCAGAAATTCGACAAAATAAAATGTTTTCATTGCCTGCTGTTAGAACACTTAAAGCCGCCAAAGTTGGTAGAAAGTATTACTAGTCCATCTGTTGGCAGGCCCTCTTTTTTATATAAAAATTTATTCTCTTTTTTATATATAAACGTTCACATCTAATAATACGTACATAAATCTAATAGTTATTGATAATGGAATTAATGTTCACCAAAATAGCAAACATTTTTCAAAGAGAGCCCAGAATAAAGTGATTCAAAATGGATTTTCTTCAAGTGAATGTGCGAACTCTTAATATTCGTTTCATCCCAGTATTAATTGTTTCATGTATGTTTAAGTTTCTGTCTTTCCAAAAATCTAAAGACTGAAATGCAGTCGTAAAACGCAGCTTAGTTTTCTGCTATACACAATTTATATATTCATCAATAAAAAAGTATTGTCTGGGCCAAACTTAAATAATAAATTTATTTCCGGAAAAAAATGATTTCATACAGTAATGAAGTGTTAGCATAATGTTAATGTCCGTTTATAGGATGGGATTTAGTCAGATGACTTTGTTTTTAAGGAGTCGTTAGATAGTACATTCTGGGTTTTACTATGCGAGATATTTGAGCCAGTGAAAAAATGCATTGCTCTGAGAAATCTAAAACCACATGGAAGAGGAGATGTTTTACGATTTTCTTGAATAAATTAAAATACTTTAATTTTGAAAAAGTATTATTAAGTTAAAATAAACGATGTTGTGGGCTATTTGTTTTTCTTAGGAAGTTTATTTAAGGACTTTATAAATCGAACGCTTGTTTTATGTTCTAGACACCTTTACTTACGGGAAAATTAAAAAATTATCGCCACATTGTTTTTTTTAACCGGCGCTTTAAATTATAACCAGTAATAAACACACTTTTTGAGCACGAAAGAATACTAAAGAGAAAATAAAACACAGTCTCAAAATTTTTGTTATATAGTTCGAGAATCATTCAAGGATATACATATTGTCTTTAAACGCTGTTGCTTTGCAGAAAAAATGCGAACTCTTCATTTAGCTTCATTGTAGAAAAAGGAAATCTCAGCATTAACTGTTCACGTATATATTTAAACCTAGCTGTAGGGTGTTCACATAGAGTATAAAGGAGTTGATTTGTGAGAGACAATGACAATTTATTATGCATTTTTTTTGTTATGTAAAAATTTTTTCATTCATGCTTGTAATTTAAGAGAAAAATTTTTCTCTAATTTAGCATCAGTTTCAGTAGTTTTCGAAAATTTTTAAAATGCACTTTCACCTTAAATCAAATATATATGTAATATGATTTATTAAAATAAGGCTGTACATAAGAGAAGATCGCTTATAGTACCGTAGCCAATACGGAATTTTTATTTGTTAATGGGTAAAATATTTGGTGGTGTTGTGTTTATTTTGGTGCGCTGAACACCGTGAACAAGCTTTTTTTATCTAGGTTACATATTTGACGTGATAAGAAGAAGGAGTTTCGCAACCTTAAACTATGGGCTTTGTAGATGTTTTAGGGGATGCTCGTGAAAAAATTCATCACGTGAAACAAATGCTCTCATTGAAATATCGGACTTTTTCTCACGAACTACAAAAAGTCTGCCTGAATCGAATGAATCCCTGCTGTTAAGTTGCAATCTTACCCCTTTTTTGTTGACTTCTGCTCCTCTCAGACTTGGAGTCATATATTTCAAAATTATTTACGTTCATCTAGAAGTGCGTTTAAAAAACATATTACTGTAGGAGAATTCGAAAGTTTTCATTGCTTCTGATAACAAATTCTGATAAGAAACGACTTTGGGATGAAGTTTTTGAAATTAATTTAATGTACCTATGCATGCTCATCAATTGATTTGAAGAAATGTTGTGTTTGCTTCTAAAATCAAATTGTGATTGGGGTGAAAATTTTCTGCAATATACTTTTTAATCATTTTTATTTAACAACTTGTTTAAAAAGGCTTGCTTAGTGAGCTGAAAACACTATTAGATCCATCATTTTTAACATTATTTGCAGTTTGTTTTGGTTTTAAAATATGAATACCCGCAATTCATTTAATGCATACATGAGTTAATTGCCGTCTTTTTAGCGCTACATTTTCAATGTCATTCAAACCTATACAAATGCTTGTACGTGTTTCGCATATTGAATATTTATCCACGCCATCTATTATCCGTTCCTTTTTCAAAATATGTATTGAAGTTTATCAAGTTGCGATATACTAATATAAACTATACTCGGAGGGATTAAATTTTAAGTTCTTCTCCAAACATGTTCCACCAAACATATTTCTGCAAAAGCTTTCACTTTTTAATGTGTTAATGAAATTACAGTTACATGAAATAAAGTCGACAGCCTGAGTCAGAATTCATTCTCTGTCTAAATTAATAATAACAATAATAAACTTCATTTATTTGCTTGTAATTTATGGCTTCCTAATGTATTGCAGAACAAAAAATTTCCCTCTAATTAGCATCGCGTATTGAAAAACATCTTGATATTGAATACGGTGCCGATAAGGCTTTGTTAGAAAATCTTTTTTTTTATGGGTTGCAAAAAAAGCATCCTGTCTAGGATTTAAACAATTAATAGTGTGAATCACAAATCCCTTACTCGAATAGTGAAGCTTCATAGTTGGTAGACTTCTTCTAGTTTTAGCCTAACGAAGTTATGATAAAGTAAAAAAATATAGGAGACACGCGCGCTAGTGGTGAGAAAAAAATAGCGTGTAATTACCAATAAAACTTTTTGATTGAAGTCTACGGCCTAACTAAGGAGAAATTACAATAAAAATGCACGAAGTATTAATTTAGAATAATGAAATGAGAGAAACATTTGAGTCTTCATGCAAGGAAGTTCTTGCGTGTGTTGATGTAAATATTTTGTTTTAACTAACTTTTAAAGGAAAAATTATGTTGGAAGTGGTTGTTTATAGCTGGCGTAAAACTCATAGTTTTCCAATTGGCCCATCCTAAGAAAATTGCACAAGGAAATGATATGCGCAACTTTCGGTGTAAATGCACATTTTGTTTCTTGATTATTCTTTTGATATCTCAGATCTAAAGCTATTGATTTATAATTGTTAACCTTTATTGTTGGACCTTTTTGAGTAATAGAGATAAGTGGGCGGCTCGTACTAGATCCTCCGTTCTGCGTGTGAAGGCCATCTACGCGCTTTATGAATATACGGAATGCTTGGTGTCAACCTTGATTATCCTATTAAGCAGTTGATTTTTATATTCGCGCTTGTTTCTGACTCATCACATTAGTGATGACCTTGATCAAAGGTCGTACGGGGCAGGAAACTTTAACTTTCGGAAATGATACGTTGAAAGAAATGCGTTCTAATCTTGCAAACACGATGCTGACAAATAGTCGAAAGCGAAATTTAGTCCCCTTAATATGCCCTGCTTGTTAATAATTTCCTAGTCCAAGAGTCATTCGCATGAATTCAAATATCCCCAATGGGTCGTTTGCAATTGGAATTTGGTAATTGGGTTGGATGAGATCTACTTTGGTAAAATTTGTTTCCTGACGGTTATACTAATCCTTAATATGAGGAAACTGGTACCTGTTTGTAATGATTTTTATGTTCAGACGGCTGTAATCAATCAAGGGGGGTCTTTTGGGATACGAATGCAGAGAAGAGGCAAGTGACGAGTGGGGTCTTCCACACATAAAGTTTAAGCGCTGCTCTGATAATATAAATTAATTTGTTTAAGACGTCTGTGTTTGAGAATGGAAGTGACTTCTTTGTGACCAGTCTATAGACAATACGATGGTTGGGTCGATCGGAGTAGTCTGGTTCTTGCTTGGAAATTCAATGGATAGCCTATTGTACTGACCTTCTATTCAGAATCAGATCTCGCGGCCGAATGTCGCCCTGAACAATGAGCGTATTCATGAACAAGCACGTCAATAGATCAACCAGTTGTTTTCGCTTAAACTCAACTCGAAATTTCGTACGAATTTATCCCCAAAAATTGCTTCAGGAATGTGTGCGATGATAAATATCAAAATGGCAAAATTTCGGCATAGACATAAGTGGCATCAAGGAATTGTTTCTATATATTTTCATAGTTGACCTATTGCCTGGAGGCAGAAAAATATCGGACCACCTGTTATTGGAAGGGGATTTTCCGGGACGGCAAAGACTATCACTTAAATGTTTGGTTCACTATTTTTACCGTGACTGAGCTTATGTCAAACACATTGTTGCCCCTCGTTGCTTCTAATTTGACGTTTATGCCGTTGTGTCTTTGTCAAAGCTGCATAAGCACGCACACATTTTAACTGTGCTCTTAAAATATAAATGGTATTTGTAAAGGTTGCTTGAGATGCCGACCTGTATTGAGGATCATGTGCACCTAAAATTCTTCGGGGATTACTCGTGAAGGACTTTAATCCCTTTTTTCTATTTTGCGTATAGTGGCATAAAAATATCGCATAGGGTTGCCGTTGCTTCTGTTAGATTCTTCAGTATTTGTTTAATATTGCTTTTGGTAAATAGTCAGACCTAATTCTTGTATATCTCCTAAATACTGTGAGTGATTTTTGTCCTTGTCCCTTAGCAGATAAATAGCGCGAGCTGGCTAACATGCCATTCAAGTTTTTGAGCAAGTTCCATATGCTTCGTCTTATGTCTTCGCTAAAGAATTCTCACATTTCTCTGGGTTTCCCATTTTGAAATCTGGTAACATGGTCAATATTTTACTTTTACTTAGTAATTGCTTGCCTATTCGACATACTTTTAATTCTGAGTCCCTCTCAGAAATAAAATACCGACTCTGACATAGCATATGGAAGCAAACGGCAGCTTCGGCAATTTTTCTTATGTGTCCTTTTTGTCTTAGACAACTTATTCTTACCTTTTCTGTGAAAAAGGAGTATGAATTTTATTTTTTAATGTAATAAATTCTCATATTTCTTTCTTGAAATTCTCTTCTTTTCTTGTTTGTTGTTGAACCAATCAACAATTTTATATAAATTTTCCTTAAATTTTGCATTTTAGATCAGTGTTAGTACCTAAAAAAAAAAGAAGGTTTTGTATTGTATTGGTATTGTAAATGGAAGTGATATCGAAAACTATTGTTTAAGAAATGCCGATAATAACAAGATTGCATCGAGGAGATCGAGCGTTGTTGGGAAGGGTAAAGGGCCACTTCCTTTACTTAATTAAACAGTGGATTTCAATAACAAGGTGGTTTAGAATGTTTTTGATAGAGGGGCCAAAGGCATTGCAAAACTAGAAGCCAAGTTATACCTTTATACTGCTCAATGTAACATCTTTACTTTTGTCGAAAAATGCGAAGATGGTGATGGAAAACGTTATTTTTTCTGATGTTTTCTCCTACGAATACCTGATGAGTTTTAACATGATTAGTTTAAGAAAGCTTAAAACTATTAGTAATGAGAAAGCCAAGTTACATATAAAAGGCTGTTTTCTTAATTAAAAGACAGTAGCAAATAATCACTGAGTTTATTAATTATCTGTAATCTGGAAACATAACCTACATTTTTTTTTTGACTCAGTCCATTCAAACTCAACATCCAAAAAAAAAAAAAACAGATTTTATATAAATTCGAGTGCAGTTCACTTAAGTTTTGAAAAACAGCTACAATACGTATGCGTACATTGTGTCTTTATGATGAAATCCCTTTATTATAAAATTTTATCTCAAAACGGATAAACTATGGTTCAAACAGTTTCTCTCGAATTGTGATAATTTAATTGTGGACGCAGTGACTTCTTGGTGAGTGTTATCGTTTCGCACTTTAGATCAGAAATTAGAATTAGAGTTTGGAATTTATGAACTTGCATCATAACAAAAAAGGAAGAAATTAATTGAAAAATAATAATAATAATAATAATAATACTAATACGAAAAGGAAGGTAAAAAGAAAAATTAAAAAATTTTTATTTGCTGTTTTGTGGTTCCAATATCGCACGAGATCCCTAGAGTGCGACAATCGACGATAACGCTGCTGACTTTTCACTGTTCAGATTTCCAGCCAATTTCCCTGATTTTCATCACTCAGGTTTTTGATTATTGGAGTTGACAGCTGTCTTGACAGCAAAATAATGTATTTAACTCTTGAGTCGCTGTTTATTTGTGCTAGAATTCCTTTGTGGACACAGAACCTTGATTGTTGTGGCAAACCAGTTGAATCTTTTGGAAAATCTTATGAAGTGATTTTTCCTTATATTTATTATGGTGACATACCATGGACTTGTCAATGATGACGAGTTCCTAGACCCTTACTCTAGATTGCATAATAGAAATATAGATATTTTCTTTGGATTTAACAAGGGACAGCATCTATTCCGAAAGCCGGCGCGGAATGGGTTGTGCCAAATAAGGGCTAGGAGTTGAAACCCACTTTAGTTGGCAACCTCCTATCCAAGTACTATACTGCCTGTGTTTTTTCGTTCTTCCTTCGTCACAAGCAAATGCTGTGGAATGGGTTAATAGATCCATAATTTCAGCTATTAAGATGTATGTTAACCCAGACCATAAGAAGCAGAACGGCCACTTAAACAATGTAGTAAATAAGTGTGATTTTTAATAGGGAGGATATTGCAGCAGAAGAAATGAGGAACGTGAGTACATACAATCTGTAAGCTGTGTATGTGTTCTTTAAGTTTATGTTTTCAGATATAATTTTACCTAATCCGCTCTCATAGCCTGTTCAAAGCGTCCGAGGGAGATCACTGCGATAACGTAGCAAGATTGAAAGAGGAATTACTCAAGAAAGTCCATAGACAGTGGAGTAAGGGCTCGACGGAACTATATTCACATCGCCGTCTACGGAAGGAACACACACTTAGCTAAATAGAATAGACAGCCGGTGCAGTATTCATATTCTACCGCAAACGGTAGGTAGTCTTAAGACGGATAGCGTTGATCTGCCACCTGACGAGTTAGAGGTTAGCGCCCTGCATTCTGCTTACCGTCAGTCCGTCCGAATATTTCCCTTGGGTTTTAACTGCCGGGGGATCATTTCAGTTCACAATTACGTACAGCACGCTCCGTGTGCCAAGCAAAAAAAAGCCAATTTCCTTGTGTCGGTTACATAATGCCAATAGTCGAACAACGAACAACGGCTACGTACAAATATAACAATATCAATATTGCCAACAATGGCAATGTCAGCAAAAGCAGTAATCTAAGCTGTAATAATTATTCTGACTATAGTGTACAGAACAATCATTAAATAATCTAATATGAGTTAGATCAACAATAACTATAACACGAATCAATACCAAAAATAATAGTACAACGTTTCGTTGCGATATACATTTCGGGCCTTCCTAATACTATTACGGATGGAACACCGGTTGATACTCTGCATGATAAAAGCAGGTTTGTGATCTCTTTATGGCAGGTTTTTGATTTCTTTGCATAACCAGAGGGGTTATGCAAACACTTCGGCTTCTCTAAATGCTCGGGCCTAATTGGGAAAACTGTCGACACAATTGTGGTTCAGAGCGGGGCGACGTTGTTCATGTCCACAGTTTGAACTAAACCAAAGAGGTTTTCAATAAGGAAGGCAAAGTTTTAGAGTCATTGACAGGTAAATTAATGTTCAGCGCTACCGTCCGAAGGGTGCGAATATTAAAAAGATTTTGGTTTTGGCATAATCATATGGTTGATCAAATTGAATTCAGCCGGGCTGATACCACTTATACTGTGCTATGAAAAGGCTTTGTCGATAATTTGTCGTTTAACAGAGCTGCTCTCGAACTGCTGCCATGGCTAAAAAAGAAATCGCCAAATCTTCTGTGGCCAGGTATGTCGTGGCGATAACAAAGGAGATCGCGACCATTTCTTGACTATCCGCTCCACCTTCCAACCAGAGATTCCATTGTCCTTCTAGAAACAGTAAACCCACTTTGCTCCTCTCATCGTTATCAAATTCGTATGCCCGATAAAACATAGGAAACAATTCCTGACTTTGATAACAAGAGCTTTCAAAAAATTATATTACGTGTTACTCAACAGCAGAAAGGCCTGCAATTTATTTAGTTTGAATGTTTAGTCATTTAGAGTGTTCGAATCTGTCGAAATCTTCATACCTTATTTAAAAGGCTTGTTCCTTAGTAAAAGAATTTATACTTAGTGAGAGGCCACGTAGTGTAAATACTGGTATTTCTGCTATCTCAAAAAACGTGGTCTTTACTTTGGTTTAGCCATTATACCTTATTAGAACACAAGAAGTCTGAAATGTAAAATTCGACCCACCTCCTCGTAAGCCGCAAGCAATAAAGTTTTTTTTTGTTTGCATTTATGGAAACCTGGCTTAAACCAGATCCTGATCCGTTGGAAGTTCAAACCGTCAGGAACGACAGGTTGCAGCGAACCAGAGGTGGGGTTTTGACTGGAACTGTCTTTTCGTCACAAGTGTTTGAATTCTTATGCCCTGTTGCTATTGAATAGTATATAAAATCAAAAAGAAAAATATCCATATAAAAATTGGTTATATAATTTTGCACGTAACTTTTGGGACGATGGTTTCATACAATATTTATAAGAGGTGTTTTTGAAGCCTCTAAATCGCTGTGGTAATCACCGGCAAATTCTTTTGGAAAATACATCCTGAATCTCAACATAATCTAAGAAATGAATGCATTTTAGACAAGCATATTCCTCAATTCATTTGGAACTATGGCACACAACTGGGTGGAGCAATGTAAGATTTTTCATCGTATTGTTAATGCCACATGGTTCGTTACCATCAAAACTATTTATGATGATAAAAATTTAAAACAACTCTCTTGTTCAGAATATTTCATCAGACTGGGTAATCATTTGACAATATTTCTGTTAGATTAATCGAATGAGATAAGAATATTGAGAAGGCATAATGATTCTTCCATTTAGATATTAATTTATTTTTGATAGTTAAACTTGTGACGACCGTTTGCAACTGGGATATAGCCATGGGCTACCACCAAACATTCGCTCCAAAAAATTTATATTGAACATAAATTGGAATATTCGTTCGTTTACAAGTACTTTTTATTGTTGTGGAATTAGTGCTCTAATTAAATAATGAACGTTTAAATAGAAAATAGTCGTAAGAAGAAAACCGCTCCCATGACTAACAGGCTAGCTTATAGTGAAATTCTGTCGCCTGTGGGCAAAACGAAAATCCGTGTATGTAAAAGAAACCCTGCGCGTGGAAAGAGAAACTAGTACGTAGGAAAGAAGAAATTAACACGGGCAGATGTAGCGTTTCAAATCCTTATTTGCTATAACATGAGGAATCCATGAAGCCTGCAACATTTGACTTTCTTTTCGCTTATGTACACACACACTCCTATAGCATTACAAAAGGTTAGGTTGGTAAATTCAACGGCAAAAAATTACGACTAACGTATGAGAGATTGGCATGCCTACAAAAAGAAAAAAATAGGTGATGGGAATAAGAGGGGGAATGGCAGGAGGAAAAGGATAGAAAAACATCCAAATTTATAGAAAGTAAAATTATTGTCCACAATTTAAGTATATTTTTAGAATTGATAGTAAAATTATAAATAACAAATAAAAAAGTTTTATTCGGCGGGCGCGGAATCTCGTACACCCACCACTATGCTTTTCGCATTCTACTCTCCAGGTTGTTTTATTTGATACACATGTCGCTGGTATATTAAGAAAAAAGTAATCGCGGTGTCTACCGTATTCATTTTAGAATAAACAAATTTTTAGACAGATAATGTATTTTCAGTTGAGGAGTGTACAAAACAGTTTTTAAACATTCTGTTTTATTTGCCTTATGATAAATAAGCATGAACGTTACAAAAAAAAAAAAAAAAAAAAATTTAATTACTTGCAACTTTTTTTGTAAAGTAAATGTGGATAACTTTTACAATTTTTGATTAACGAGCAAAAACCCACAAATTTTTGTTTGAAAAAACCCAGTTGCATTTAGTTTACGCTCCACCAGTTGGCGTCTGCTGTGAACAATTTGGCCCATCTTCAATATCATCTTGAGTGCAAAAATTTCCAATATTTCTACCAAATTTGTAGTCGATATCTTCATTTTTGCGACCAGGAAAGTGCCAACAACACCACACCCATGGACAGGCATGGCTAAATTAATTCAGAGTTTCACCCTGTTCAAGAATGGGTATGCTGTATAGGGTCTCTGAAGCTTCCTTTTGGGTGTTACATATATTATTCAAAAACGCAAAATGATATAGCATATCCGCATCCTACAGTGGTGGGTATAATAAACTTTAGAAAAAATAATAAACTCTACTTTAAGATATTTTTTATTACCGATTCTAAATATAGTAACTTTATAAAAAATATATAATAATAAGAATTTTTTTTTCAATATTGTAAAACAAGTAAAAACAATTGTCAAGTAATCCACACAACATCATAACCATAAACAACATCAAAACCATAAGTTCAATAGCTATAATGTTACTTGCATTAAAGTAAAGACAGTAAATCTCGCCCGGTAGATAACATTTCCGCCACCCTAACAATATCTGCATCCAAGAGGCACCGATTCCACTGCACCCAGGAGAGATTGTGGACGTTGACATTTATATTACAGAAGGAAAGGCTATTCGAACACCAATAGATAAGTCAACCAAATACGCGCAGGCAAAAATAATGAAATCTAGAACTACGGAAGGCACTAAACAACATTTAAGAGAAATATTCAGGAATTTCGGTATGCCCAAAACGGTTGTTATGGATAACAAAAGACCATCCAACTCTAAAGCAGTCATGTTCATGATAGAAAGCCACTTGCTATCCTACACCATGTCCATCAATGATTAAATTGAAAAATTTCGCTTCACTTTATCCGAGAAGATATGTTTAAAGTTAGAAAGAACACTAAAAGGATTACTGGAACTTCTGGACAAAGGTATCTACGAATACAGTAATGTCGTTCATTTCAAAATTGAAAAAGAAACCTGTTGAAGCTTTTTTCGGAAGGAAATGTTATATAAATGCTGCCGAAAGAGAAAGAACCCCAATGATTGATCATCTCAAAAAGAAACAACTATCCGATTTGTATAACCAAAGACTTACAACATAGGCGGCAAGATCTTCGTGAAAAAAAACAAAAGGATAGATATCAAACCATCGAAAAATTACAAACAGGAAGTAGTGAACGAAAATAAGCCCACCACGGAACTAACGGAAAAAAGGAAAGTCGTTCACAAAAATAATATCCGCAATTAGGAAGTAAATTTTCTTTTTCTTCTCCTTTCAATATAATGCTTATAGCCTCCAACCAGACGAGATCCTAGGTAAAACGAACTCACAAATCGAAGCGATCGATGTAGGTTTTGCTAGGATACAATTGTGTACGGTGGAGTTAGTGCACGTTGTCGATCTAAAACGTTACGTTGCATTGATGAACCATATCTACTCTCTTATTACAGAGAACGTCAGCATCTCTCATCCTCTCGATACATTCCTAATCCATCAAGCTAAGCAAATGCAAATGTATTTAGATTACTTCAAACCGCTAAACAAAAGATCTCTGAATTTTATTGGGTCAACTTGGAAATGGATGGTCGGAAATCCGGACCTTGTAATATTAGAACAAAAAATAACGCATTGCAAAAAAATAATGGACAAGTAATTATAAATAGAATGCCATTAAAAAAAATTAACGAAATAACACTAAAATCTGATGAACTGCTGACATCCGTTAAAAGCCAAGATGAGAAAGATTCTTCAATAACTACATTGAAATACAAATTATATATTCTAAAAGATGAAACCGTTAACCTTCAATATGCCATACATTGGAAACTCTGCGTGTGCGTTGTAGTCGCGTTTTAATTCTGTGCAAGAAATATTTCAATTTCTTATTGTATATCTTAACTTTTTTGCTTTATTCGGATCTAAAATATAAAAATCTTTAATAGAATAAAGTGCGTAATTTAATTTATATGAAATAAATTAATCTTTTACGTGAAATTCAATTTAGTTTTGTGCAACCAACAATTAGTGCTCTTGGTGAAAGTCTCTCTTTTTTCTGTTAATCTATGTTTACAGTTTGTTTTGCTTTCACTCTATATTTACAGTGTCAACGAAAGTGGGCAGTTTGGTTTAATTTGTTCACAATTTTTGTGCCGTTGAATGTTTTAGTTTTTTATTCTTTTTTTTTTCCTTTTTTTTCTTCTCTCTTCATAATCTCCTTCTGCCGTGTTTAACTGGGCATGGGTTGTTCATTTACAACATTTCCTATGAAACCAGGCCTAGAATCTGAACTATTTATCTCGTGCTGGCTCTGCGGACGTTTTTGCCATGCAAAGTGCCCTAGTCTTACCGGCTGTGCTGCTGATGCAGTCCTGGATCCCTCAAACGGCTTACGATGGTTATGCCCTGACTGTAGGAAGCGTGACGTAGATTTCTAAAAACTCTTCACGAAGACGAGAATCTCTTTTTCAGATTTGAGCAAAAATCTCGGCTCCTTGTGGGAGAAGTTTGAAACAATTAAGATTAGGTTTGACGAGTGTCGTTATATTGTGCACTCACCTTCTTCCACAGCTAGCAAAATTACATTTCGTAGCGTAGCGTGTGGTACGTCACCTCTAAGCGCTCCTAAGTCTGATCCCTTGGTACAAATTAGCGCTTCCTCCATATCTACAAAGAACGATAGTGTTTCTGCTATCGTTGAGTCGGTCGATAACAAAAAAGTTACAAATAAGGCGGGAAGTCCTTCTGGTTTGAGCTATGTTGAAGTGGCAAGCGTATCTCCTGCCAGTCGCGTCACTCACTCGACTCTGGCATCATCGCGGAAAAATAATAAAGAGAATAATAAATCGTCCTCTCCCCCTGGCTGTTCGAGTGTGAAAATGGGAACCCCGCACAAGCTGCTCGTACAAGTGTGGTTACCCCTTCTTTATTCTCCCCATCCCAAAACTCCTCAGTCGTGAACTCTACTATTCCTAGTAAAGATGACATTTGCTTGACGGCAGTTCCTCCCAGAAAGGCAGTACCCCTTTCCCCTTCAAAAAACTAAATGTTTCTTAAGGCTCATTATCTCTCGTTTACCAAAATGTTAGGGGCCTAAACTCAAAAATTCGTTCTACTTTCCTTAATTCAGTGAGCACGGAGTTTTCCTGTTTGGCCTTCACTGAAACTTGGTTACAACCTGATCTACATTTGTCGGAACTATTCCATAATTCGTTTCAGGTTTTCGGGAATGATCGACTGTATCGAAATGGTGGCCGTGTTTTAGTTACCATATCTGCGGCAGTCCCATTCTATTCAATTGAATTTCCCACAACTCCCGACGTTGAATTTATCACCATTCGAGCGAAATTTCCTAATAAACAGTTATATGTAACCTGCTCCTACATTCCCCCAAATGCTGATATCTCCATATAAAAGAAACAGGCTGCTCTCATTTGTGAAGTGGCCAAGCAGTCTAGACCCACCGGTTTGGTCGTTGCGTTGGGAGAATTCAACTTGGCTCGAGTCACTTGGTATAACAGTGATAATTCTGGCTGTTTGATTCCTACTTCAACATCTGATAGAGCTGTTGTGTTCTTTAGCGAATTATTTGATCATAATTTAGTTCAATATAACCGTACCCTTAATTGTAATGGTAGACTGATTGATCTCTGCTTTGCCACTTTTCCTGAGATTAGTATAAATCGTTGCCCACCTTTTAGTTTACCTGAGGATCCTTATCATCCAGCAATGTGCATTTCCTTTCATCACAAGTATGATGGTTCGTTGAACTGCCTTAATATTCCAAATCCAACCTTTTCAAGCAAATATTATGATTTTCATAAAATCAATATTGTATTGCTAAAATATCATCTTTCACATATGAGGCTTGATTTCTCAACCGGAAGTATAGAAAGCTTATTGTCATCGTTCTACAATACATTATATCTAGCTATTGCCGCATCTGTTCCGATCAAGCAGTGCCGATCTCAAAGCAGATATCCTCCGTGGTTTAATAAGACAATTAGATATTATAAGAATAGGAAAAACAAGCTGGTCAAGAAATTTTTAAAAAGTGGCTCTTCTCTAGACTATTTCGCGTACTCAGCCGCAAGGCATAGATTTAATTTCCTCAACCACCATTATTATTGCAGATACCTTCAGTTCATTAAATCCTCTCTGTTTGCTAATCCTAAATACTTTTTTTAATTTGTTAAGTCCAAGAGAAAAATTTCCGTAAATCCCTCGCAGGTTTTTTTTAATGGCTTTGAGTCACTGGATGACATTTAAACCTCTTTACTGAGTACTTCCGACGAAACTTTTCGACTGATAATCTCGATTTATCAGCACACTATCCATATCCGATAACTAATTTGGTTTCAATACCTAATTTGGTTATTTCTGAAAATGATGTGTTTGAAGGGTTGAGTTCTCTAAAATACAGTTGTGCGCCTGGATCTGATGGAATTCCATCATGTGTACTTAAATCTTGCGCCGTCGAGCTATAGGAGGACGTCGATTCGATTGCAGATTTAGGCGTTCTATTTGACCATAGGTTACGTTTTAACTTGCACATTGAGATTTTGTTAAGCAAAGCTTGGTTTTAGAAAGAGGTGGTCCAAAGCTCTTGATGATCCTTACATTACGAAAAGGCTGGACGTGTGTTTGGTTAGACCTATACTCGAGTATGCCTCTGTTGTGTGGAGTCCTTCCTATAGGTGTTACGTAAATTCAATTGAATCTGTTCCAAAGCAATTTTTGCTGTTTGCCCTTAGGAATGTGGGATGGGACCCGATTGCCTCTCTTCCCCCCTATGAAAATAGATTGCTTCTGATGTCCTTACGGTCTCTTGAGAAACGTAGATTGGTTCTTGGCGTTTCCTTGGTAATCAAAGTAATAAATGGTACTATAGACTCGCCCGCATTACTTGGTGGGTTAAGCTTTAATGTCCCTAATCGTTTCTCTAGGCACTTTATCTTGATTAAGCTTAGCCAATGTAAATACAATTATGACATGTATGATATGTAAATACAATAAATGATGTGTATCACTTATTCTCATTATCGGACTCTTTAAAGTCTATTGGAGCAACTTTGCTTAATTCACGCGTTCTACCTATGTCGTGCTTAAACTAACTTGCGTTCGTAATATCTCACTTTTTTTTGTTTTCGAAAAGTATATGGTGTTGTTAACGTGTCGGTTATGCATGTTTGCAATGGCTTAGGGGCTCACTTGCAAACTGGATATGTTCTTATTGCGGATGTGCTTCTGTGCTAGCCGTGTATATGCTTTTTTTCTTTTTTTTTCCTTTTTATTTATTTATACCTTATAAGGAAGCGTTTTGCCCCCTTACCAATACGGCTTTGGTTCTTAGGTTTGACAGGGTTAATATAGAAATAATTGATTCACATAGCCAACGGTTTCGCGGTTTACAAAATCATACGATTTGGTACCTAGATCAGCAATAGAAATAAGACAGACATAAGGACAGGCATACAAACAAACATTGCTATAAAAAAAAGAGCTTATAAAATTATGCATGTTGATATGGTACATATCATATGAAGGCATGCTTAACGGTTCTGCGGTTTATAAAATCATACGATTTGATGCCTAGGTCAGCACTAGCCACAAGCAAGACATAAGCACATGTGTACATGTTCGATCATACGAGTTGGTACGTAAGGTAGTGTTAACAATAAGATATACATAAGAGTAGCATTAAAATACATATACAAGTAAGAGCTGAGATTATAATATAGATGCAGGCAAAGCGGCCATGTAAACATGTTCGATCAGACCTAACTTAGAATACATAATAATAAATGTATAAGAATACCGTTACAACACACATACAAGTGACTGTTGAATTCGTAACGCAGGTATAGTCAAAACATCTATATAACGGGACAGTGACGGTGATCGCGACTATAAAAGAGCGCGTCGCAACACTCTCATCCTTTCAGTCGTGTTATAGCAGCCAGAGGTAAGTTATCACAGACAACATAACTAGGTGACGTTACCGATAGGGGTAATTTTTTGGACTTTACGGATAGGGGATGGCTTCCTTAGCTTAGTCGTCATCCCTGAATAATCGATAGACACTCTCTTCAGCGACATGAAACTGTTAGGGACGGACGAGTGGCCCTGTAGGCCGACGTTGGCTGCTATAACACCCGCGGCGTATTCTTTTTGTTTGCAGAATGTCGCGATACGGTTAAAACGTGGAAAATAATCTCTCGGAACGAACGAAAACGTTGATAGTTTTAAACAAGAGTCGGGTCGCGAATCACCACGCTGGTTTTTCTCCCCCTCCCCTTAAAAATCGCATATCTGACTGTAAGTTCTTCGTAAATAATAAATACAAATAATAAGAACAAAAATCCGAGGGTCTAAGATGTATTTTATATAAGTATTCTTGGAAAGGGACTTCCTGGGTAACCTTGAGTAAAGAAAGAAAAGAAGACCCGTTACAACCTGAATAATTATTTTGAAGTATCTTTGTTTTTGTTTTTATTACTCTTCTTTCTTCCTATCTTTCTTTATATTGTATACTAGTTTTAAAACAATTAGTATAAGATTTACTCTTAAGTTGTATTTGAATTTGACTGCTAATTTTGTTTAGTTGAATTTCATGTATAAGTAAATATAAATAAATAAAGAAATTGGGCAAAAGTAGGACTTGTAAACTGCTTCATTCTATCCGGTAACAAATTGATGGTGATCAAGAATCTTTATAAAACCATGAATGTAACTTTCTCAAATACAACAGAATCTTTCGAGTTTAGCAAAATCAAAATAGTTGCTAACCGCAACTCGATCCTTTATATCATAATCACTCCAACAGTTAATAAAGAGCCATGTAAACAACTTATAGTAAAACCAGTGAAAACTATCCATCAAATGTCAGTAAAATCAAATTTAAAGAGATATTAGTATGTGATAAAAAAATATTCGGCATTAAAAATAAATATAAAAGTCTGAACAAAATTGCAATATATAAAAAGGACACCTTCCAATTGTACACTAATAAGTAACCCCCATATGATCACTGTACAGGAGACACTACTTGGTACTTTATTACTAAATCAATTCAATGGCACGGTCCACATGGTCTAATCAGTACTTACCCTCGCAAATTCTACAATGAAACGGTAGAAGTGAATGGCGTAGTTTCCCCACTTTCGTCAACCACTTTTCCTAAGCCTGTGGTAGGGGCGAGCGAGAGTTGAAAATCCGCTTGTCGAGGAAACTCTCACGCTGGAATTGATCAGACAAATGCACTTAGACAAAACTAAGGTAATCGCATTTTTAAATATTGAAAATAAATTGGGAGACATTATTTGTTACATATTACCGCTTTTCACTATAAACTCATCTTTTCTAAAAAAAAAGATTAGAAATTCCCAAAAATTAGATATACCCACTGTTGTTGTTTTTTTCCATGGTGTATGTAACACCTAAAAGACAGCTTCAGAGACACTATACTAGATCGTGGTTTTATTTACAATTAATTTCTTTAAGGGTAGAATTATTTATAGTGTATTATATATACAGCACTCTTAACTTAAACTTTCTTTTTGGGCACAAATATTTTTTTCCAACTGGCCATGTCTTCCACAAATATTGGAAAATGGAAAGCATAACCGATGCCGACACAAAGTTACAAGTGATAAAATTTTGTTTGTTTTACTTTTTTGAGGTTTTATTCTTATTTATCATAAATCAAACAAGAACGAGCGTTTAAAACTATTTTCTACACTGCTTAAATGAAGATACATTATCTGCCTAAAAATGGGTTCATTTTAAAATGAATAAGGCAAACACCGCGATTAATTTTTTCTTAATAAGACCAGTGATATGGGCATCAAATAAAAGGACTTGGAGAGTAGAATGCGAAAAATATAGTGCTGGGTATGCGAGATACGGCTCCCGCCGAATATAACTTTCTTACTCGTTGACTATTATCTCTAAATTTGAGGAAAAATTTTATTGTTAGAAAAGAAGAACAAATAATTGCTTACACGAGTAGGACGTTAATAATTGTTATCATTATCATTTGTTGTAGTGGTAATGATAATTCCCGTGTTGTTGTCCTTTTGCTGTTTGCTTAATAGTGGTTCTTATTTTTGCGGTTTGTGCTCCGATTTTAGTTCTTTATTTCCTTTTTTTTCCGGTTAGTGATATTTTCCATGGTTAATTTAAAGTTCTTTAGACCTTTAATTCTTCAGTGATTTTTTTTTTTAAATCATCACCACTTTGGTAATTTTCAAAGTTTCATTGCTTGAGTGATTTTTTCCTTTTTAATAACATTTGGGCGTACTGCTTTAGGGGTTTGCCCTTTTCCGCTGGGTGTCACTTGAATAAAATAATATTTAGTATTTGAGTACTTGATTGCAAGTGGGTTATTTGTTATAAAATTTTGCTCAAAAGTAAACAACTTGTTTTATTACGAAAGTGCTTATTAATTAGATTTATTTCCTCACGAATAATAACATTCTTAATAGATACCTGAATATTTATATTTACCAAGAGTTTTGGCATGAAGACATTGTTTCTAATGGAAAGTGGTGGTTAAGCAACTTGTCTCTACATTGCGGCAATAAGAAGAGTGATCTTCATCCAAGAAGGAGATAGTGTTTATCAACGGGAGTAATTTTGCGGACAAATCGACAAATCAGAAATGGTAGTAGGGTAAATAATAGCCCAGGGTGTAAGATCACCCTGTCCGGTAAGTAGTTTTGTCCGTCCGTTTGTCTTATATAGGTTAAAGCACGTATGTTTCTTTTAGTTGCAATTGTCTGGAGTGTTCGTGGGACAAAAATTTGAAACCTGTCTCTTACAACATCCAATCCTCTTAAAGTGACACTTAAGAATGGTCCTAAAATCAATAAATTTCGAAGTTCAATATTTAGATAGACATAAGAATATAGAGACATATTTGCATCACAAGTCTTTTGAAGGTGGTGGAATTCATTTGTACCCTGCTTCTTGTGTGTAAACTGTAGTCGTAACGGAACTCCGAAGTACTAGTAGATCTAAATGCACGGCTGGTGTTGAAGATAAAAGAGGTTTGTCGTTTGGCTGCTGCTTATATAGCTGTCAGCTGCAATGACTATGTTTTAGAGCATTCCTGTTATATCAGAGACGAAGAAAAACGTACATATTCCAACATTTTGGTCAAAATGGAAATTATGGTATTCCTCGGGACTCCTTGTGTTTCAATAACAGTAGTAAAGCTGTTAATTAGCAGTCATTTGTATGCGCGCTCGTTCATTCCCATTATTTGTATGGGCAAAGATTCTGTTATTAGCTCCTTGATATGATGTTGCATTTTGTCAAACATTTTCAAAACAGAAGCAAATACAATTCAGTGTTTTCAGGTGAATGTGGGTTTTGATATGCATATAAAATTGTACCTGTGAGAAAAGAGCAGACAGGAGGTATTTATGTAGCAAATATAATTTGTTTTCTTCTCATCGTTTATTTTAATGAATTCTAAATTCTATCTTCGCCAAACGCTTTGATAAATTTCAATGAAAATTTTCATATCATAAAATATGAAGAAATTGTTTATTATTAAAAAAATTTATGTTGTATGTTATATGTTATGTTATCTTCATCTAACCTACTTACTTTATTTATATATTTATTAATTTGAATAGGTTACTCATATATATTTGACGTATTTTATCCAATTTTCCATATCACACGTGAGCTATTTAACACGGCGTATGTTTATATTATATTATTACTATGTTGTTTAAATTCCAGGATTCAATTCAATCTTAATTTTGAACAAAATGTTGGAAGCATTCACATATTTCCTTGCCTCTGGTTATACGAACTTGGCGTACTAATGTTAATAATAACTTAATGTTATTTTTCGTTCGCACTTAGCTTAGCGTTGTTTGTGCAGAAATGAATACACTTGGCTGAGAATTTTTCCGTAGCGCCTGTCTAACATATGTGTTGGATATTCGCTGGGTGACAAAGAGTGCGTAGTAATAGAGTGCGTAAGTTGCAGGCGTATTTAATATAAGTTGTGTAATACACAACTAATACACAACGACACCTCAAAATTTTGTTCAAGATTAGAGTGTGAACATAAATTTTGTTAAAAAGTTCTTCGTATGATGTTACACTCTATCACAACGATCACAAAGCAAAAGCGTATAGAATGCTGTGTTCTTAATTTAACATGAGCTAGGATACACATATATATATGAACGAAAAAAGTAAAGAGTAGAGACCAAAGATAATTTGTATTCTTTTCATCGTTTATTTTATATTCAAAATTTCTACATTTTTTGTGCCCACCAAATATTTAAATAAATTTCAGTGGATGTATTGGATTATATGAAGAGATATAAAGAAATGATTTATAATTAAAAAATGGTTACGTTAGAGAAGTAATCCATATTGGTTTAATTTATTTATTATTTGTACATTTATTTGTTTTCACATACATACATATATATTTAATATATATATTGTATTATATATTTTCCTTATCATGCGTCAGATATAGTGTAGGGCGCGCTACCTATTTTTTCACAAGACGAGTGCCAAAAAATATATTCTAGAATATCCTGGAACGTGTGAAATATATTTGTATACAAATAAAATTGATGAATTTGTAGATTATAAATAAATTAAATAAAAATGAATAGTTCCTTTTAAGTTGACCTCCGAAGTTGTTCGTGACGTACGCAGGCTAACCTAGTATGAAGACAAATACACAATGCAATACGACCTTTGCCTTTCTTGATTCTAGATATATATAAACTCATACCAACCAAAGGTAATTCGTAGCGATAAGAAAATAATTTTTAACTATACGAACTCACATATAACAGAGTCGAGAAAACAATATTGAGCTATATACATTCGTATATGATTTAGTTCATGATATTTAATCAATTCAAACGTATTCAAAAACAATATGTTCATGGTCCATAATGGATTAAGATGTACTTACAGATATATTAGAGGGAACAATATGAATTCATATACAGTATTTGATTAATTTAATATCTGCGGGAAGATATCAATAATCAATGTTTATGTGCTATGACTAAAACTAACGCATGAAATTAAAGATACTATTATGATACCGAATATCGCCATTTCATAAGACTAATTCCTTCACCATTAACATTAACAAAGTATTAGGGGCAGAAACAGGTTCTGTCAATTTTTTTTGTAAAGTTCAGCTGCATTCAAAATATGCACCATAGCCATCTATTGTCTTTTGCTTCTTGACGGATATTCTGGCGGTCGAAACTCTGTAGTGTTAAGGGTAAGCAGATATGAATCCATATTTGCACATTTTCAATATTACAGAGCTGCTTGTCTGTTGAATATGATTGCATCGATATAAACCAGAAAGATACTGGTCTGGAGGAAAACTTGAGAGAAACTCCCAACTCAAATTGAAGATCACTTTCTGGGAAGTTTATGGAGGAAAAAGTATCTGGATTTAATCTTATGAAACTTATATTTGCACTCACCTCTAACTATTTCATGTGTCCTTATCAGAAGAATTATATTACTCGTTATTCTTTCAATCACCACTCAAGGCCATACATATTAATTTAAAGTTTACGTTAAGCTTACGCAACATTTAAGTATAAGGAATTTAAAAATAAATAAAGTGAACTTATCACCTACAGTTCGTCGTATTCTAATAGTATGTATGGAATAGTAAATGTTCACATAGTGAGTTTTATAGCTCCAAAACTCTAGTCAGGCCATTTGTCTATGTAGTCTAACGTCTCGGTCCTGGGCTAAGATGCTATCCTATATGGTTCCTAAGTTCTTAACTTTATCAGATTATTAGAGATGAATAATCCTGCCATGTATCGTGCAGTACGGTTGAATCCAGACGCAGAAAATTCATTCTTCTTTTCCTCTATACTTCTCTTCGTTGACTTAATTGACTTACTTCGAATGTGATAACTCTCGCACATTCCATTCCAGTCCTTATTACAATTATAAAATAAACAACTCTGTGCACGCAATATTTAACCAGTTACATATACCAGAAAAGTTAACAATATCTGAAAATAACTTACTCTATGCTAAAGACATGTGAACCACTTACTAAGTGTGAGAACGTCGTGACTGTGGTCCATACAGCGTGCATATTTTTCCAATTTAGTCCAGTTAAAAATAAGAAGAAAAAACGCAGTACCGTAAATGGCATCCATCTCTACACTTTGATATGCACTGAACGACAGTTTATAAACGACCAAAACAATAGCGTACAAGCACCAAGATTCAAGTTTTACTTATTCCCAAAATTTCGAAAAAATAGGACGTGCCCTATGCGTTTTATAAAGCATCTAGTTTCAATTGATATAGCTTATTTCTACGTCTAATATATTACCTTGTTAGTTGCTGATCGCATTCCGCCATTTGTGTTCCAATTATGCGTTGATGAACGTTGTAGAGTTTAGTTCGAATTTTTAACTCTTCAAGAAAAAAGTAATTTTTCCAGTTAGTTGCAGTCGTCCTCATTCATAAAGACGTTAAGAGGCCTCTAATTGAGAATTATATTGCTAAAGTAAGAATTTTACTGAAATTATTAGAGCATATAATTGGTCGTCACATTTATTTATTTACTTGCTTACTGCACTCACCTAAAATAAATTAACAGTCGAATTCAATTGAAGCAGTAGATCTTATACTAATTATTATTAAAAACTAACTAATTAAACGTATATAAAAAAAGTAAAAAAAAAATTCATATATAAATAAGAAAGAAAAACAGCACGTACACAACTAGCACAGAGGCACATCCATAACCGGCACATATCCAAGTTTCAAATGAACCCCTAAGCCATTGTACATATGCAAAAGCTTGGCAACCCATAATAGTAAAAAATAATTTATTTTCGAATCATAATGAGATGTTAAAATTGCAAATCACTTTAAATACGATATAAGCAAATCGAGTGTGTTATGCAAAGTTGGTTTGCTACACTTTAAAGAATCTTATATTGAGATTAAGTGATAGACATCTTTTGTGAATAGATGAAATACTCAGTATTGAGTGAGTTTTTCATTGAGAAAGAAAGCTTTTTGCATTTTTTTAAATTTAACTTCGTAAAAATTTAACGAGCACCATTTAACCAAATAATTTAAGTCAATTTGAAGCTGATATGATTGCGTTTCCAAGGAGATGGAAGAAAATCGTTTAGAACCGTCAGCGTACGTTAAGATATGGCTGGATTTAATCATCGAGGGGAGATTATTAATGCATAGACTAAATAAAAAGAACCCTAAGTGGGACGTCAGGCTTCATGAGAAATTTATCTGAGGTGATCAAGTTGTACAGAACCGTGAACGATCGGTAATGATGATCTTATCTATTTCATTAAGTACCAAAAGAAGCTAGCGGTCTGGAGTTTGAAAATCAATAAGTTATGATCAACTAAGTCGAACGCTTTGCTAAAATCAGTATATACTACCTCCATGCTAGAGCCATTAGAAAACATGTTAAGACATGGCAAGTAAACACAAAGCGATTTATAACAGTTGATCTTCCTTTCATGCTGCAATGGAGAAATGTAAGATTTGATAGCAAAAGCTAAATGCTGAATAATAATTCGTTCAAACAGTTTAGGTAAGGCATTCAACTTGGCAAGGCTTCTATAGTTTTCAACATGACGTCTGTTTCCACATTTGTGAAGCAGAGTAAGGAAACTACTCTTCCTACACAAAGGGCAAACACCTGATGTGAAGGACAGAGTATGATTTGAGTACACATGATGGAATGCCATCAGACCCAAGCGCACAACTATATTTTAGAGACCTCTACCCATGTAAAACGTCATTTTAGTTTGGAATTGAAACCGAGTTAGTGAACCAGCAGCAAACAGGTTTGATGTTTCAATATCACAAGAAGACTCATAGCCATTGAAAGAAATTTGCGAGGTATAGACGGAGATTTTTGTTTTAGAGTTGACAAATTAAAAAAAATATTTAAGATTAACAAGCAGTGAGGATTTTATCAACTGAAGATATCTGCAATAAAATTGGCGGCTGAGGTAACTAAATCTATGAAGCAGAATAGACACAAGCAGCTACTTTTCATTAATTGTTTGATAAAGTTTATTTTTCCTACTTTTGCAATATTTAACAATCTTGTTAAACCATGGTAGGAATTTGCTTCGAGGGCTACGTTGTTTGATCGTAACGAGTGCAAAAATAGCTCTATTCAATACATTATAAAACGATGATAGTAAGGTTTCAATATTCAACATGCATTTCTTCGCAGAAGATTTCCCACAAATATGTTAAAACTCACCGCTTCCCATTCGTTTCAATAAACCTTTTGAGAGAATTAATTGTCTGGTTTTCAGCGTACGTACTTAAATGGATACCGTCATATCTCCTTAACAAATCTTTTAAAGTGCTCTTTAACTGACTTAAGTGTAGAGAGTTTCTAGCTGTGTTCATTAGCGATCTTTGTTCTATTGTATATTAATGACCTTCCGTCTGCGAATAAGTCATCCCACATACTGATGTCCACCGAAGAAGTGTTCAGTTTCTTCAGTTTGTAACATTCAAACGACTTTCAACCAGATGCAAGTAATATACATACGTCATGCTTAATCCATCTTTTAACGCTAAATTTGAGAAAATGCAAAAGACTCTCACTCTAAAGAAAATTTTCTGACAACAGAATACTTCATCGAACATTCTTTAACTTATATGGCATGCCTCTCAATAACAAACTTCATTTGAGCTTGCATATACAACTCTCTATGCTTGGTTTTATTATACCCACTACCGAAGGATGGGATACATTAATTTGTCATAATATTTACAACACCCAAAAGGAAGCTTCGGAGACCTTATGAAGTATACGTATTCAGCCCGTAATTCTGAATCGACTATGTCTTTCCGTTTGTGTGTCCCTAATCGCAAAAATGAAGATATCGGCTTCAAATTTGGTAGAAGCTTTATAAGTTAAAATAAAAGCCAAATTGGTCGGATCACACGCCTGCAGTAAAGAGTAACTTGAGCACAACTCAGTTTTGCTAAGCAAAAATGTGTGGGTGTTTGGTCATTACAGATTATGAAGGATAAGAAGCTGAAATTTTCTATATTTACTTTACAGAAAATTTTACTATTTATATGCGAAAATAGGAAAATCTGCCATGCCATGCATAGTTGTAAATATTCAAATATTTTGTTTTTTTACTTTTTTGAGGTTTTATGCTTATTAATCATAAGATGAATAAGACAGGATGCTTAATATTATTTTGTACATTCCTCAAATGAGGATATATTACCTGCCTAAAAATGTGTTAATTCTAAAATTAATGTGGTGGACAAAACGACCTAGCGGATTAATTTTTTCTTAACACTATCATCGATATGGGTATCAAATAAAAGGACGATAAGGTAAGGTGAATATGTTAATTCTAAATTAATTATGCTGGGCGTCACGACATGGTGGATTAATTTTTAAGAATAACTTTTAGTGGACTAAAAGGTAGAAGATCAATTTAACCCATTCATTTTTTGTAACCTTATAGGGCGGTAAAAATTTTAATGGTAAAGGGCATGCAACTTTCTCACTTGTCAAGTGCTGGTTTAGAAAATTCAAAATCCATACATTACAAAAAGGTTGTGTATTGTATTGGTTGATAGTTGGATATGCGTCAGTTGTATGGTTTCTGTCAGATCGTCATAGAATGAATTGAATCAATCCAAAATCCACTCTCAATTTTTCCGTTAACGAACTTGCCGCGGAACCGTCGTTTTTCATTTCATTGTCGATGGAATAAACAATTACAGCTAACAGAGCTGTAAGTATGGTCAAAGAAAGAACTGAGTGTCTCTTGTCGATTGCCTCAAATCAGCAGAAATCAAAGTACGAACGTAATGGCCTGGAAGATGCAATATTGTCCATTGTGGTGTTGCCAAGAATGCCCATGTGACTGGACATCCTAAAAGAATAAAAACAAAATGCTTCAGATTTGATGGTATATAGTATACGTAAGGATGAATTTTGCCTGAGTGAAATGATTGCAAAGCAAATAAGACAGATTCACTGTGTGATACTATAAGGATTTTTTTTGAAGCCGAGTACTCGCTAAGCGGATGGTTTCGAGGATGCCAAATCATTTAGCAGAAAATGTAGTGTTGCATGGGCCATTTGAGAAATAAGCTTTTATATTAATATTTGGAAACCAAAAACCGCTGCCTGCAATATCGGTCTTCAATCCATCAGAAAAGATGGGTGACAAATGCTTCCATTTGATATTAACTAAGTTCGAGTAGCGGCGACGCGCTTCTGCCGGAGACCGCTGGTAAAAACTTAATTATTGGCCGAAAATTTTAAGAACTAAAAGGAATCTTGGATAGGCTGTGTGCATCAGTTTTTAGAATGTTGAAATTATTAATTTTGTCAGTAAAAATTTCGAAGAAGGAAGGAGAGGAAATATAGATAAATAGAAGATCGTAAACGAAGCGTGAGGCCGGATGATTAACATTGGGTAGAATTTTATTAGATGAAAAATTGGCGAGTAATCGAAATCTTTCTTGCAAATGCGTAACATTTGCCATCTGCTCCAAGGTTAGTGTGTGTGTAGATTTCGTGCCACCAAGAGCCAGACGCAGGCATTTCCATTACATTCTAGATAATTTCGGAAGGTCCGCGTTGAAATGTCCATTAAGAGTGAACAAGCGTGTTCTAATTTTAGCTTGACCAATCCAAGGTACAGTTTAATCATACAAACAGGGTCGCAGCCCCATGAAATACAACAAATACATTTCAGTACGTTGATGAGTTGAAAACATTGTTTGGTAATTTTGTCAATGTGAACAACAGGAGAAAGTTTCGAACAAAGCTTAAAATAAATAAATTGTATTCAAAGTTCTCAAAATGATGTAAAGATTGATGCCATATATTAGTAGCATGTTCAAATTGTACTGCCCTATATGGAGATAAGGGTACGTATGCACAACTGGGAATCCTTACAAAATGAAAAAGAAACCCAGAAAAAAATGGCATTTAGGTCAAGTTCGCACGACGGAGGAGATATTCATCATACATCATCAGCTTCAAGCAGATTTCCAATCTTAACATATTGCCGACGGCTCGGGGAAATCTCCCCATTTTTTAAAATGTCGGTGCACGACCGATTGGGGAAATCTCCCCGTTTGACAATTTATATTTATTGTATATAATTTGATGCCCGCTTCTCTTCGATACGAGAATAGACTATAAAAAATTTTTACTCAAAATTGCAAGACAACTAATAGAGGAAAGAGAAACGCAAAATCTGGACAACATGGAAGAAGAACCTTCAACAAGTAAGGAAAGAATAAAACAGTCGCCTAGAATTGATCCACCAGATAGACTTTCGATGGATATGAATAAACATATACTTATTCAAATTGTTACTGGCGGCAAGAAAAAATATCCCCACAGACAATGTAAAGTCTGTTCTGCGCATAAAAAAACAGGATGTACTCGATATATTTGCAAAAGCTGTGGAGTACCGCTACATAAACTTAAATGTTTCCAACGATATCATACTCTAAACAAATATTAGAATATTTTACAAACTTGATTTTGTCACTTGAATGAAAATATATAAATATTAATTAATTCTATTAACACTATTTTACTATTTTATTTCTTTCAATGTTTATAAATACTTAATTGTTGTCTACATATATTTGAGAACTTCACTAGTTATCACACATAAAAGATGCCCGGTGGGTAGCATATATTGAGGTGCAATTTGTGCGGTCGGCAATGTGTTAATTTGAAAATAAACAGTAAAATCAATATCAAAAGCAATAACAAAAATCCTTACCTAAGATCAATGAGGTAAGCTATTATACTCATTAAAAATATAAAAATTAATAACTGATTTAAATCGAAACAGATAATTAATTGCGAAATCGCAATTTAATATATCCAGGTTTATCCATTTTGCGGCTCTGAAAGCAAATGTGACTAAATCACCCTGCTGGTTGAGATTTGGACCAAATTTTCTGTCAATATATTGTTTGTACATTGCCATCATGTGTGTAGTACAATACCATACTTTCACTAAATTCAGTCATATTTCCTTGGATGACGTGTGGGCCTTTACAAATCTATTCCAGATCTACTTTTTTCAAATTTCTTCGCAGTTTTCTTTATGGTGCGCACAGGTGGACGATCATGCTGATCACATTGGGTTCGTAATGGGCGGAACGCACCTACTAGGGAATCAGTATTTTTGCAATAAATGTTTATTATTTTAACACCTTCAGCGGTTGTTAAACAACGCACACTGTAAAATGGCACATCTTATTAAACCAGGGTTGCTAAAACCGGGCGACAAAATGAACAATCCTGTACATATATATGGGTCTCTATACGTCATATTATAAAATGTTGTTTTTATTCGTTTTCTATTAGTGTTACATATTATACTGGCATTTATTTTTTTCACAAATACGGGATTAATAAAATCGACGTCAAGCATGAATATTTAATTGAGCGCCCTACTACTATAGTTTGCACGCGAAAACTATTTTCCAGACAATAAATATACTAGCCTTCTTAAAGAATTTCTTTCTGTATTTTGGAAACCATCAACTCTATTAAATTTTCTACTTTCCATATAGTTGTAAGGGTTCGTGGGTCTCTTGAGTTGAAGATCAAAGTTATTAAACAATTTGTCCGATCCCAGAAGGTTGAATAATTTCAAAAGTTCGTTGGAATGATAACTTATTATCAAATATACGTACATGACTAAGCAGAAGTGATCGATCCTTCCATAATTTAAGCAATCAAACTATTATATAAAAGTTGAGCAGAAAATGTGAGTTAGGAACGAGGTAGCTTGTAAATTTTTTGACGATATCAAAAACAGATTTTCTGAGAACATTCTGTTTATACGTACCAATAGAGAAGTTGAACTTTCATTTATATTTGGCGCCTCTTCCTTGGTTTTTGGCGGTGCGCCTCAACAATATTTTGAAGATAAAACGGAAGCTATTAGCCACTTTTTGCACACTGGTTGTCTGTTGTGTATACGTATTTCTTACAAATTCTGTTAAAGAACGTTAGATGATGGGCGAGCGTTTAGTTTTCTATCAAAATGAAGCCGTTTTTTTTTTTGCGTTTATGGAAAATATCCCAATTGGCTACATTACGACTACAACTCTAAGTTGAACCTAATCTCTCTTATAAGATTAGACGTAAAACGTGGTGGGTTAGTGGTACACGCAAAACAAGCATAATCAGTGATTTTGAGATAGGTAAGTTAGCCTAGTGTTTATATGGGCAAAACACGACACTTTGCTCCAGGAAATAGATGCCTTAGAACATGTAACAATATTATATTTTCGTTACATAAAGTTAACTTGATTACCACGTCCGGATAGTAAACATTTCCGGATCAGAGTAGCCCCAATAGCGAATTGACCATAACGTTTACCAAACGCGTTTTTATCAAATTAAGACCTGTAGAATGTATTGACGCAAGCAGTAGTTGAGCTCATAAATCATTCAGTTATATATCGAGTCTACGCCAAGCATTTCGATATTACGACATTACTACAATAATTAAAGAGACAATTCCAGGTAGTCCGCATAAGCGATTTTAAGTTTCCTAAAAATTCGAACGAGATAACTCAAAGCCATTGCAGACTTTACCAACAGTCTTTAAAATTATTTCATAACAAACACTCCTTATAATATACTTTTAGCTAATCATTCAATATCCAAAAGTTTTCCGAACTAATCTAAATTTATCAACATACGTTGGATAAAATTGATGCAATGTGAAGTCATTTACATCTGGAGCAAAGCTGAACTTTGTATTAATTTTGATTTTTTTTATTTATCTATAGATTCTTTCTTACATTTTGTGGTCTCATGACCACCGTGACATTTCGCACAACCATTTCGATCCTTGCAATTTTTTGGGGCATAATTAGCCCTTCACATTTGTAACATTTTATAAATTCAGCCCAGTCGCATACCTTACATTTTACCCAGTCTACAAAAAAATAATCTGTCAGTTTTTAAGATTACATTGTGCTATGTTTTTCAATATCCCTCACTATTTCTGACAATGCTTAATTAGGCGCAGAAGTAAAGTTTTTCAATTTTTTTTCCTTTCTTTTACATAGCAAATTGGCATTTATTCTTGTGTTTTTTGTATACTCATTCGCATATTCATATGTTCAGTTAACGTAATTTGATTTTTGATGATTACATCGTTAATGTTCTTTGACACCACATCAAGGTTTTGTGTGTGAATTGTAGTCTCATGACAAGTGTATTTTGCAAAATTGTTTCCACCTAATATTGGTCTAAGCCCGAAGCTTTTGCATCAGAATGATTACATATCCCTTTGCGTTACAGCAGAAGGGTCAAACTTTGTGTTTTCTATATTCCGATTTTATATGTATATTTATTTTATTTAATTTTACTTATATCCGACTGAACGGCCGAGTAGGCAAGAGTCTCGACTAGCAATTCAATGGTCGTGGGTGCAAATCTCAGATGCTGTAGAGTTTTTAATAAAAGCCGAAAGCCTTAGATGCTAGTGCTTTAAGACTTTAGTCTTAGAATTTATTCTCTGGTTAAATATGTAGTAATAATAATAATAATTTTGCTTATATCTGAAAATTTGGAAAAAATTTGCCAACTAGAAAAATGTTTCTTTTACTCAAACGATCACATCAAGCGAAATGTTGGTAAAGTGGATGCGTATCTCGTCAAAGAGCAGGCGTTCTAAGCATAGGGTCGCCAATTGTAGGTTGTTTGTCACTTACAAATTTATTGAATTCTTATATTGTTTATTTAATATGAAATTATTGTTGAAACTTCCGTAAAAATTATTTTGTAATTTTAAGCACACAATTTTAATTTTAAGATTTGTATGAAACCTTCTTTAGATCGGAGCACCATACTTAGCTTAGTAACATTCTCATCAAACACTTCGTGTCTGATTCTGCAGATGACTTCATTCACATAGAATATGATGAGACGTTTCCATTGGCAGAATCTGCATGAATCAGTATCAAAAATACCCATGCTTTTCAGATACTACCTGAGAGAATTATGACCCGTGTAGAAACCGACGACTAAACGTAGGTCGCTTCTTCATAGTTCCAGTAGTTTGTGTGCCGTAAAGGAAGACTTTATGAATCTTTTCGCCTTCCGTTGTGCTTCACATTGATTCCATCGGCAGTTCGGCCATTGCGATACCAGCCTGTTAAAGTGGCTTCTTGGTACGCCACAGAACGGTTCAGGACCTACCATGGCTCCTCTGGCTCCCCTGTTAGCTAGACAGTCAGCCTTTTCGTGGCCCTCAACACACGAACGTTTCGGCACCCGAATTAGGTGCACATCATAGGTCATTCACTGTTTGGAGGCACTTGCCAGCCTAGAAATGCTACGAATTTGATGAGTGCAGGCACTTGTTGTACCTTGAATAGAATTTTACCAAACATGGCGTTTGCAATGAACAACACCACACAGCATTGAAATTTTTTCATTGTTCTGCAAAAATGAAAGAAGCCCCTAAAACACATGTCACTTGTAAATTAATGGTCGGAATGTCATGAAATTTTGATATATATCGTTTGAAGATTGGTTTAATCTAAAATCATCTGGATTCGTCAATAGTCATTTTACATCTGCCGTCCTTCTATGAGCTTATTTAGTGATGTGTTATGTTTAAACGAAAGCGTGCACAACATGATTTCGCCAGGAACTGAATATTGCATTGCCCACAAAAGCAACCAGAGATGTCTATTGATTCGTCTGTATTTTGTTGTCTTCGATTGTTATTATCAATTGAGTAGGCAATCCGCGCCGCAACCTAAAAGATCTATTGTACTCGCCCTCTCCAGTTTTAGGATTTTTACCATATATTTTGGGTCGGAGCGCCATACCGTGTCTGGCGTTATAAAATGCTCGTCAAACGCATGGTGTCCGATTCTGTAAATGACCTCACATAGAATGTGATGAGACGTCCCACTCATCCTTTGCGAAAATCTGCATGAAATGGCATCGGAGATGTCCATGTTTTACAGTGGAAACATGAGGAGGTCACGACCCGTGTGGAAGCCTGCAAGCAAGCGTAGGCCGCTACTTTTCAGTTCCAATATCTTGTGTGCGATGCCAGAAGATATTATGAATTTGTTTACTTGCTGTTCCCATGCACATTGCTACCAATGGCAATATGATTTTTCTTCTGCCCATCGCGATACCAACCTATTAATAAGACTTCTTAGTACGTCATAGAAAGTTTCAGGACCTATCATTGTGCCTTGGGTCATCCTGATAGCTACACCCTCAACCCCTTCGTTGCCCTCAAAACCCGAATGGCCAGGCACCCACGTGACGTCCCTATTCTTTGTGTTTAGGTGCCTAGGTGCCGACGGTCCCTGGGTTTTGGGGCCGTAAAGAGTCTGGGCGTTCATTGAGGGTTCCACCCGGTCCCTAATGGTGCACACTCCTTCGGGTTTTCATCCAAAACCTTTGTTGGATGTGCCGTACCGGAATGTTTCTCAGTTCTATGCTCCCCCTCGACCCTTTTCGCCGGCATGGCCCTTACAGCTGACCGAACAGAGGCCGATGGCCCTTTCGTGCTTCTCCGGCCTTGCCACTAGGTTTCAGCCGAACTGAGCCGAAACCCTAACTGGCAGCATGTCCGTTTTTCCTCAACACTACATCCGAGGATTCGTCCAATGCCAGAGTTAGGACCGGTGTGATTTCTTTATTGTCCCTTTTGGATCACCTTCAAAAACTCAGTATTTAATCCTTTGTTCTGGCCCGCAAGAAGCTTTAATACGTCTGCCGGAGCGACATTTCACCTTCGGGGAAATAACCGACGACTACATGGGGTCGAGGTAACTCTTCCTCAGACGCGCCTTTAAGAGCGGTGCTCTCCCATAGTTTTATTGCTGGCCGTCGTCTTCAGCCATTCCGCCGTCTCTTTCCCCCGGCACGTAAGTACGAGCCAACCAGGGCGGTCGTCCTTCCATGACGACTAGGATAATTTCTATCTTGGTCAACTTTGCCACTTCTTTATATGAAGGGGCAGCTACGGATGTCTGAGCCACGGTACTGTTCACAGTTCCACTAGGGGTCTCTTTAGTTGCAGCCCTCCAGTTTATCCCTCTTGCCAGCAATTTGGGGCTTCGCTATTTTGGAGGTTGCGCAAATCGCCATTATTTGCGTGACGATGAAAGTAATGCCACCTTTGATCAGAGCTTGGAGACGACGGCGGGCGGCGAAGTATATAGACAGCTAAGAGTACAATCCTACATAGGTAATTGAGACTTTTATAATAATTTTTGATTTTTAATATAAATATTTACTTATGAGTATGCAACGAAAATTTTAAGAAGGCTTTTTTTACAAACTTCTTGCCTGTGTTACTAGTAGAGAAATTCAAGGAAGTCATATCCATTTTATAGATGAATTAATTTTGTTTGTCACTAAAAGACCGTCGATAATCTTTTTAGTTAGCTTTATGTGTTGACTCTATTATGAATGCGTGTACAGTTGTAGGGAATTTAGTGGATAAACGTTAGGAATGAAAATTATTTACAGCTAGTAAATCGGACACAGATATACTAGTCAAGACTAAGTCAAGGCAAGGCAAAAAGAAGCAATCTATTTTCATAATGTGGCTAGGTGGGATCCTATCCCAAATTCCTATCTAATCTTTCGTCAAATAAAAGCCCTAAATGCATGAGCGAATCAACATTTTCCAATTTTTGCGAATAACTGCGATATTCAGTGGCAAATGAGTTCCTCCTTGAGAACGACAAAATCTTGCATTTTTTTAGGTTTAATGTTATAAAGTTATACGAGCACCATGTGACCAAATTATTTACAACGAAAAGAAGGAGGTAGGACTGCTTTATAGAAGTAAAGGAAGAAAACAAAGAACTGTGCGCGATCTATTATGAAGGTAAGAGTTTATCCATTTCAATAAGTATGAAATGAAACCCAATGACTGCGGCTTTAAATTCTGTAATTTATTGTTAACACGGTCAACAGTTTTGGAAACGTCTGTATATATGACGTCAGTTTGTAAGCCACGGCAGAACTTCTTAAAAACATAATAAGTAATTTATAAAAGGTTTGGTTCAGTTGATCTTCTTTTTAGAAAGACGTGTCGAACTGGATAAATAGATGCTTTTATAGAGAAAACAATACGATGAGTAACAATTCGATCAAGCAGGTTTGGTAAAACACTCAACTTGGCAATTTGCCTTCGCTACGAGATGTCTACTTACATATTTATTCAGTGGAATAAAAAAGCTAGGCTTCCAACACGACGGGAAAACTCCAGTTTTTAAAGAGAAGTTAAAGATAAATGATATAACCTCACAAAGTTCTTCGGCGAATGATTTAAGTATAGACGATGAGATGCCTTCAAGCGCTTACGCGCAGCTATACTTTAATGAAACTAAACTTTGTAATACATAATGTTCAGAAATGACCACGTTAGGAACCGAAATAGTGTTATCTGGTACGGATAGTTCACAACAGAATTGAAACAAGCAGGAGAAAAATTTCGAAAGTAATCTGCGAAGAGATTCAGGGTTTCAAAATATTCAGAGGAATCAAAGCCATTAAAAAACATTGATATAGAGGATGTAAAGACTCTTATATTTGAGTTAACAAATTTATAAAACTTTTTTGAATTAATACATAGTGAAGATATTCTTCTTTGTAAGTGTCTACAACAATATTGATGATTATGGTAATTAAATTTACCCCTCACCGTAGAATATTTGAAATAGTCATACACAGACTAATTTGTCACAAATTTTTAATTTTTCGTAATGGTTTTCTCATTCTTTTAGTAATTAAGTACTTTGTTGAACCAAGGCGGGCAGATGTTTGGAAGAGAGGGTTGCCCGTTCGCAACGGCCGAGGAGATATGTAACTTTACTATCTTATCAAACGATGATATTAGGGCTTTATCGGTAGTATCTTCACATTTCAGATGGCAATACCGTTCATAAAAGCAACACGAAATCGATATGATCGACGCCAAGACACGACATAATGTATATAAGGATTTTATAAAAGGGTCCATGATAACTATCAAAGGTCAGGAAAACGAAAGTAATACTTTTGAGAAATATGTAGGATGAACAGACAGAAATCAATGTTAGTAATCTATGAACTCCTACCAAAAACTAATCAATAGATATATATACAAACGCAAGGACAAACGTGGGAAAAAGGCTACAATTAGAAGCAGAATGCTTAGAAAAAGATAGCAGCATTTTTATAGAAAAAAGACTATTATGGCAACTTATAAAAAGGAAATTGTAATCTTTTTGTAAATTATCACGTCTCAAAATACAGAGAGTAACCAAAAGCAAGATGGTATCACGCATTTACAAAAGAGACATCCCATGTCAAGACAATGTGCGCAGCCCCAAAAAGTTAATCGCAAAAACAGCAATCTTATCACCACGCTTATTTTACAAAAAATTCTGTCTGTACAAAACTCAAGGCAACGTACCACAACTTTTAAAAAAACTCGACCTCAAATCCAAAACAATATTTAGAAATATTAACAAAAATCTTTAGCATTCGAAAAAAAATTAGCTATCGGAATGCGTGGAGTTGTGAAACAGAATCAAAAACTCCATAAAAGAACTTCAAGCATTCACAATTTAATATTTAAATATAAATACATTGAATAATAACAGCTCCCTCTCTTTCAACATTAAATAACTTTTACTCTGTTCTAGAAACCTTATTTCAGACTATTTAGAGCACAAAAATAAATTGAGTGATTTCATTTTTTATAAAACGATAATCGTTGCTCTTAATTATAGCGGCGGAGGTCGGTTTACATTGATAATCTAACATGTCAACATTGTAACGATGATCTATAGCATAGGTAACATTAGGAGCTTTTCAGGTAGTCCAACTGAGCACGTGGATAACAAAATACTCAATAGCCTACTTACGAGAACAAAGAAGAAAACTGATGATTTGTAGTAAAAAAAAAACGATCATGGGTTTTTCGGCAGGAAATATGACCGCTAACTTAGTGTCTTATTCTCCGCGTATTTCATGTGTAGGTTTCTCACTCGCGTTTGCCCATCATGAGTTTGTGGGCAACACACATGACCCGTAACTAAATGGCTAAGTGGCGTGTTTCTTGTCTAAGTTTCTCACTCGCCCGTTCGATTTTCATTGGTGATACTCCAAGAAGGGTTTGTTGGTTGGTATCGTTAGTGTCACGGTATTTAATTTGCAACTACAATTGTTATAGAGCTCTGAACTTATAGTGACTTATGTGTATGTGTCCAATCAATAGCTTAGACTGTAATTTTCACCTTATAAACAATTAAATACTTTTACAAATTAAAATATAATTTATAGTGTGAACAATTGAGTATTAATCTATGGCTGAGAGAAATGTGAGTAAAGCAAAGATTTTCTCGTAGGCTAAGATTTTGCAAGAATGATTTGACGCTCTAAGTAGCAGGCAGATGTGTAAATCATTGCTTTGAACGTGAAATATTGCAGTAACGTGGGTATGTTAGAACTACATGCAGGTACCGCTTTGCTCAGTTCTTTCCAGTTTTGTGAGCACGCCTTATAAGGGTAAGAATTGTGCAAAGAACTCTGATTTCTGAGAAGATAACAACAGCGGAAATCAATGGGAAATTGTATTTCGTTTAAAAGTCAAACTTATTCAAGTGCTTACATGAATAGAATGCTTACTAGAGTTTACTAAAAAGATTACTAGGTAAGAAAAAAAAATTATTTTTTGCAAATGGCAACTTAGAAGATGTTTCCGTCGTTCCTGTTCCAAACGTTAGCCGTTATCCTAGGTGTTACGACTAGCTTTCAATTCAGCTAGATAAAATTTTGTCGTGAGAAATTATGGTGCAGGGACCCGTACCCTTACTCAGATGGTCATTGTTTTCATTTACACAATAAGGCACACGTCGAATCATTCAAGCAATTGTCGGGCAACATCTGCTTGTCTAAAATAACTAAAACTGCGGTGAACAAAAGCCCAAACATATTAGGTATGTTTTATAGACAAATGCTGCTATCCTCGTCTTCAGATCGGACACATCACACATATGTGCATATATAAATAAAAAAGCATGCGCACGTATATATATTATAAAGAGGTAAATAAGTAAAGGGTAAATAAGCAGTTGCTTTAATACATAAGTAGCATTCACACTTGAAAATCTTGGTCTTGTTTTGTGATACTGTACTTTGTGTGTGCGCAAATAACAAATTTCGATTACATACCAAAATTTTTGGCAGGTAACATCAGCAAACGATATGGTACAATAACGGTATGACTTTCTCGCATACATAGTTCAAACGAATTTTGTCATTATTAAAATTAAAAATAAAAGAAGTAACATTACTATATAGTCTAAGTTTCATGAAAATAGCTCAAAAATTGAAACGTGCAGGTCGAACAGAAGATAACAAGACGGGGGGACAAACAGGCAAACTTAGATCGATTTAGAAAATGATTCTGATTCGGTCGGTGTAATGAAAGCTCCGTCCATCCTAAATCTTCGTGAGTGTTGCACACAACTACAAAACCTTTGTAACGAGTCTTCTTGGGCAGGGTAAGCTCAGGGCTCCACCAGGACTCCTTCCAAGAAATTTATAATAGAAAAATACTTGGAACCTCCGGCTTTTGTTCTTATTATTTAGATTTATTATTTTCAAAGGAATTATATCAACGATTTTTAAGGGGAGTGGGAGGAAAACCAGCGTCGTGACCCAACTCTTGCTTAACGCTTTCAATGTTTATTATTAATATTTTTTTCCCCGTTCCGAAAGATTAGATTTCACGTTTTAACCGTATCGCGAGATTCTGGAAAAAAGAAAGAATGCGTCGCGGGGCTTATAGCAGCCAACCTCAGCGATTTGACCATTCGTCCGTCTCTGACCGTTTCACGTCGCAGGTGAGAATGTCCTTCCGTCATTCAGGGATGACAACTAAGCCAAGCCAGCCATCCCCTATGCGTAAACGTTAGTGGTCTTATCAGTCATTCACGGATGACGACTAAGCCAGCCATCCCCTATCCGCAAAAGTCAATGATCCTATCAGTCATGCAGGGATGACGACTAAGCCAAGTCAGCCATCCCCTATCCGTAAAGGTTGGTAGTCTTCTCGGTCATTCAGGGATGACGACTAAGCCAACCCAGCCATCCGCAATCCATAAAGTCAAAACAAAAAAACCTATATTGCTGATATAAGTTCTACTTATCTCTATTTTATTGTTGGATACATTTTCATGTACATATTGCTGGACAGTTTCCTTTTCTTTATAAATTCAACTGGTCGCCGGTTTTTGCGCGGGAAGGATGGTCTCACGGTCAACTAAGGGATACTGAGTTTCTAGTGCGGACAGACAAAGTAGACTGAAGGTTCTATTTTTAGGGTTCACGGGTAGGTATTTGTACGGACGAATTTATTCTTAGTAAGGAGGTGAAACGCTTCCTTACAGCTTAATATACCACAATTGGTGTACGGTATAAATAATGTCCTTAAGTTGTTAATGTCATCTATTAATTTTCCACTTCAGATTGTCACTACGAATCTAAATATAGATACTAGTTTTTTTAAAATATAGATATAGAATACATTTTTTTTTAATGATCCTGTCTTGATTGATAGGGGTAAATTTATTGCCTTGGAAACTAAAGGTAAATTCTAGTTTGCTCCGAACTAGCTCAGGTTGGCATCACCAAAATAAATTAAACATCGTGACCAATATAACACGAGAAAAAAATATTGAAACACATGTCTGTCCTTTGTTTGTTGTATATCCGCCCGCGCCATGTCCAAACCATATATGTTTATGCGTTGAGACAACGTTTCACGCACATATGCGCTATTTAATTCACATTTTTGCTTAGTTCACAAAAACCTTACAATTTGTAGTATCTCAAATAAAATCATATCTGAAAATGAAAATATAAAAGTATACTTCCATATCACTAGGATACACTTGTTCTTCAAGTTGAATTTTGTTCCAATCTGTTAACAGGATGCCATAATGTACATCCTTTTTTTTTCCATTCACCAGCCAGTTTAAATAATGCCCTTTTAGCTTCCAAGTATTTCGACTTTTACCTTGTTCTGTTTAGAAAAACACACACGAAGCAAATTTTAAATCCATATTTGTACTTTTTTTCTGTTGATTGCCTTCTTATTGCAAAAAAATAATCCGTATCAGTATCTAAGCATATTTTAATCATTGTTTGGCGCATTAACACTAGAACTAACGACGTTTTGAGTGAACCTATTTCTACCAAAAGCAGATCATTTTGGCGTCCTTTTTTATGAGACCGCTACAATCACAAAAATGCATGTAAGCTAATGTTCGCCACTAAATTCCTTGATTGGTTCGAACGGTTCAATAGTTCAAAAACAGTTCCTGCTCGTTGCCCTTAGGAATTTGGGTCGGGACCCGCTTGTGTCTTTGCCTACTTAGGAAAGTAGATTGTTTGTGTTAGCCTTATCGTCACTTGAGAAACGAAGATTTATTCTTGGTGTTTCCTTTTGAATTAAGTAAATAAATGATACTATCACTTCGCCGACATTTTTATGGTGAACTTTAATGTCCTGAATCGTTTCTCTAGCCTATATATAGATATAATTGTGAGCTTTTTAAACTGTTCAGATTCCTATGCAAAAATCTAAAAGATATCTATTACTTCATCTCAATATTGAATTTTCAAATTCATTGTATACTATTATCGGTTTCCAAGGTTTTGCTTGTTTGCAACGGCTTAGAGGTTCACTCCTAACTCGAAGCACGGCTGCGGGTGTGTCTCTGCGCTAAATGTGTACACGCTTTTTCTCTTTTTTTCTATTATTTATTTATATACAGATGAGTTTTGCTCTTTCTATTATTTCTTCATCTTTTATCTTTATTTTTCTTTATACAATTTGTGGCGTTTTTAACAATACTCAGCTTAAGGTTCATTTCTAGCAATCAATTGAATTGATTATATTTTAGCTAAGCTTTATGTGTCAATAAATAAGTAAGTAAATAAATAAAAGTAACAAAGGTTTAATCAGTACGTGAGTTGCATGCATTTCTAAATTATTAATTCCTTTAATTTTGTGAACTGGACGAAAAATAGTATAAAGTGTACGTATAAATATAATGGACAACAGCAGAAAAACAACAACTGGTTTTTTCAAAAAAAAAAAAATTAAAGTTATGTTTTCAACTATTAATCGAAATTTATAATTCAATTATAAATTTAAATGGCAATGGTGATGTATTTGCTTGTACGCGTTCTCGGAAACAAAATTTTGCAAAATGATCGAAAGCTGGGGAAAGCATAATTACGTATGACGAGTGTAAAAATCATCATCGTCTTTCGGTTAATTTTGCATTATATATAACATGGCGATCTACTAATTTCCATTAACTCTCACTCTTTTTTTTTAATTTTTGATGCACAACAGATGGGAATTATCCTCCCCCGTATCTGTCAAGTAAAACGAGACCAAAATAGCTACCATTTTGCGTTAGTATTAATTATTCATAGTTAGTATTAGTTGTTCAGAACTGAACTTATCAGAAAAAACCGCTAAAAAGCCGTGAAAAAACAAAACATAGTCTAAGGAAAGTTGTATAAACAGAACCAAAACAAAAGAGTTTAAACTTGTAAAAGGTAAGTAAAATATGAATAAATAAACAAGTGCGGTTGATTAACATACATGTGTTAGGCAGAATGGCTCCTGTGCTCACTCTACGCTGGATGATTGGTGAAAAAAGAAATCCAATGATATTCATTGCAAAGCTCCATGCGTTGCGGAATAATGCGTTGGTTTATGCAAAGGATAGCAATAATATTTTTTAGCTCAAAAATATAAAAAAAAATTCTATTCATTTTTTAAGGTCGCTGGCGCAAAGGGTGGCTGTAACGCTTGCATCGTTTATGGATTACTATCGCTTGTTTGCTTACAAGTATACTACAAGTGTTTTCTGAATGTGTAACAAGTACGTTTTCTCCACGTGCTCCTACTTATTGAAATGTTTGACTGCCTTAATATGTTAACGCTTATTTCAAATTCAGTGAGTGCTTTCAAAACCACACGTCTTTTTTTTGTTTTGTAATACTAAGAATATAGGACTGCTATACACGGCGTGTACATCTGCAAGCACACGCTATGGATGTCATTTACGTCAACGGATTAATATCCACGCAGAGCAAAGAACAAAAAGTAATGCAGTTATGCTCTGCATATAAATTAACAGATTCAAATCGTTTAATAATGATAAAATTACTAAAATAAAGGAGGAAAGAGATTTTTGCTCTTATATAAAATATATACGATAGCCCAATAAACTCTACATACAGAACGAAAAATTAAAATTTATTTGACTAAAAACTTTATCTATGGATTGTTTCTTAAGACACAAAGCTTATGTTAAATAACAATTCAAGATTTTTTTTGACTTAACATAACGATATAAGCAAAAAATATACTTCAATCCAAAAAAGTAATACAAAGAAGTGTACATAAAGCGAAAACACACATCGAAACACATTTCGAAAAAAAACCCTCTTTAGTAAATGGTACTTACTTGCTCTACGATTTTGTACTTGCTTTCGTGCATTTAATTAATAATTTACCAATTAAAGTGAATTTCTTAATTTCTGTTCGTGAAAATGTCACAAAATATACAAAAATGCAGAACATTCTCTTAAGAGGTTAGAAATGTGATTATAAATTTAAAAAAAATCATGCGGAGAAATTGCAAAAGCAATTGGTATTAGTCGTGCTACTGTCCCAGCTATTAGAAAAACGATCACACAAATACCACAGAAAATAATCGCCGGCCAGGCCAAAAAAACTTTACAGAGTGTGAAAAAATTAGTCCAAAGTGTTGTTGATATTGCAGACGACCTAGAAAAAAAATATAAGTCAATTAGTATCGAAATATTTTAGGCTTCAACGATTTCCTTCGGGGTCTCCCATTGCAAACTATGGGCCGAAGGAGATCATAGTTAGGGCAAAGCGCAAGATGCCCCAGGGCTTTTGATCTGCTCGTTCAATAAATAGGTTTCCTCCGTCCCTTTATCCCTATAAGGGTAAAGTAGGTCTATCTCTTTTAGATGTAACCGTCTGTGGAGTGTCCGTGGGACAAAAATTTAAAACCACCAATAACACGTGCAACCTCTTACAACCTCCAATCCTCTTCAAGCGGCACTTAAGAGTAGCGCTAAAAATAATATGGTCAGTAGTTCTATATTCAGACAGACAGAGGGGATTTCCAAACATAGCCGTTACAAGTTTTTTGTTTTAGTCTTCTGCCTACTTTGTTTTGGTTTGTTGAAAGTGGTTATTGTTTCAATTAATTCGAATTATTACCTACAAATATGATATGTTTTGTTTAATTAGTTGGACGTTGTTTACATCAGGTTTTTTGTTTATAAATAAACAAGCGTCAATGTCAAAATTTTTCCTTTTTTTAAAGTGGTTATTAGGCCTAAATAAAGCCTAAATAAGTGAATATTGGTTCAGAATTAAATTATATTCATTTGGTGTTCTCGTGTGTTCTCCTCGAATACTGTTTAAATATCAGCTGCACCTAGCGGTACCAAGCAATTCTCACTACTAATCCACACCAACAGGTTTATCCACAAAAGCTCAAAGAAGAAAATTAGTGCAGCAACTCCAATTGTCACTAACCTCAGCTCGTGAATAACAAAAATTCTTTTTGTTGCGGCAAATTAAGAATCACATTATAAAAAAGTGAAAAAGGTGAAAACAAGTTAAAAGACAGCTTGGGCCTAAAAGTACGTGCCGCCAAGGGAGACATTAATGAGCTCGCTTGTCACAGTCAATGTTACTGCAATAGCAACTGCTGGGTGTGGGCGAATTTGCATCCCGCCACCGTTAAGCTAACATCGTCGTCACCATCGTCGTCATCATTTTCATTATTTTATTGGAAAACTAGAATCAACATATGAATGCCAGCAGCAGCACCATTCAAGCAAATATTGCTTGCTTTATTAATTACTACAGATATTCTTAGTTTCATTTATTACTACTTGTATTGTTTTTTCATTTGTTTTTCCATTTCTCGCGTCCAAAACAATTGCCATTAAACACATATTAGATATATGTAAGCAAATGTTAAGCAGCATAATTAATTTATTTATGAAAAGCTTCGATAAGAGAATTCATTAACACCGACAGTTTGGCAACTGATGTGCGCGGGACCGTATGGTTTTTGATTGTCTTATTGCCTTAATTTGCTCTCATTGCTTCATACGCGTTTAAAGACGAAATATTTATATGGATATAAAAGTGTTTAGGGTGTAAAGCAAAAGGGAAAGAATTACTTTAATCTTAATGAATTAATCTTATTGAAGTTTTCTTGTCGTCGTTAATCTTGGTTCTTGCGATCAGCGCTGGTACTCTTATTACGGAAGAAGACTACAGCTTTTCTCTTGGCTTCCCGTTTGTTATCGTTGTCAAATTTATCTCTAATTTAAGAGAAAATTTTTTTTTTTTACGATTTTCTTTTCTCTCAACGTTACGAAGAAATTATCTTAAATTTGTAAATACATTTAGAGTTGTTTATTCTTTTAGAATTTGTTCTTTTTGTCCAAATAATTGCACTTCTAGCCTTTCATTGGCTGACATGGAGTGTCTATACACATCTTGCCTTGCAAAAACTGCCCTGGAATCTGATAGATTCGTTATGTGCTGGCTTTACGATCGCTTTGGCCATGCAAAGTGTGCCGTACTGCTGACGCAGTCATTGATCCTTCCAAAGGCTTACGATGGTCATGTCCCGACTGTAGGAAGCGGGACATTGACTTCTACAGACTGTTCACGGAGACGAGAAATGCTTTCTCAGAATTAAGTAAACATCTCGACTCCATGTGGGAAACGTCTGAGGTAATTAAGTCTACGTTTGATGACGTGTCGCTTTATTGAGCACTCATCTTCTTCCAATGCTACCAAAATAGCAACTCGTAGCGTAGGGACGTCACCGCTGATCTCCTCTAAACTTGATTCGCTTATACAAGTTAGCGCTCCCTCTAACTCCATAACGAAAGTCATCGTTTCCGATATTGCAGACTCGGTTGGTAACAAAATAGTTACAAACAAGCCGGCAAGTCCTACTGGTTTAAGCTATGCTGAAGTGGTAAGGGTATCTCCTACCCATGCCGTGACCCACTCTAATCAGGCGTCGTCGTCCAAAAATAATAAAGAGCAAAATAAATCATCTTCTCCCCCTGGCTCTTCGAGTGTGAACGCTAGTCACCAAACTGGGCAGGTCGCTCAAGCTACTCGTGGAAGTGTGGTAACCCCCTCAATATTCTCCCCATCTCATAACGCCTCAGCCGTATTCCCTACTGTTCCTAATAGTAATGATATTTGCTTGACGGCAGTTCCTCCCAGGAAAGCAGCACTTGTGTCGAGACTGGCACCTGAAACATCGGTGGATAACATAAAAATCTATCTGCCGGCGAAAGTCCCATCAGTCAACTTAAGGCGCGTTAGCATTTTCAAATTGGATCCTTCTCAATCTAGAGCAATATCTTCTTTTAAAATACTAGTTCCGACTGAAAATAGTTATATGGCCAGTAGGATCCTTAATTAAGGAATTTATCCCCCGAGATCGTCCCCGTAATACCAAAACAGTAGTCCCGTCGCCTTCAAAAAATTAAATGTTTCTTCAGGCTCATTATCTCTCATTTATCAAAATGTTAAGGGCCTAAATTCAAAAATTCGTTCAACTTTCCTAAATTCAGTAAGCACGGAGTTTTTCTGTTTGGCCTTCACTGAAACTTGGTTAAAACCTGATATACATTCGTCGGAACTTTTCCATAATTCTTTCCATGTTTTCAGAAATGATCGATTGAATCGCATTGGTGGTGGTGTATTAATTGTCATATCTGCGTCACTCCCGTCCAATTCAATAGAACTTTCCACTTCTCCTAACGTTGAATTCATCGCCATTCGAGCGAAAATGCCTAATAGACAGCTACTTATAACCTGCTCCTATATTCCTCCAAATTCTGATATCTCCATATACCAGAAACAGGCCGGCCTCATTTGTGAAGTAGCCGAGCAGTCTAGACCCACAGATTTTGTCGTTATGTTGGGAGATTTCAACCTGCCTCAAGTCACTTGGTGTAACAGTGAAAATTCTGGTGGTTTAATTCCTACTTCAACATCTGATAGAGCTGTTGTGTTCTTTAGCGAATTATTTGATCATAATTTAGTTCAATATAACCGTACCCTTAATTGTAATGGTAGACTGATTGATCTCTGCTTTGCCACTTTTCCTGAGATTAGTATAAATCGTTGCCCACCTTTTAGTTTACCTGAGGATCCTTATCATCCATCGATGTGCATTTCCTTTCATCACAAGAATGATGGCTCTTTGAACTGCCTTAATGTGCCGAATCAAACTTTTTCAAATAAATATTATGATTTTCATAAAATCAATATTGTATTGCTAAAATATCATCTTTCACATTTGAGGCTTGATTTCCGGAAGTTTAGAAAGCTTATTGTCATCGTTCTACAATACATTAAATCTAGCTATTGCCGCATCTGTTCCGATCAAGCAGTGCCGACCTCGAAGTAGGTGTCCCCGTGGTTTAATAAGACAATTAGGAAAAACAAGCTGTTCAAGAAATTTTTGAGAAGTGGCTCTTCTTTTGACTATTTCGCCTACTCAGCCGCAAGGCATAGATTTAATTTTCGCAATCATCAATATTATTGCAGATACCTTCAGTTCATTAAATCCTCTCTGTTTGCTAATCCTAAATACTTTTTTTAATTTGTTAAGTCCAAGAGAAAAATTTCCCTAAATCCCTCGTACGTTTTTTTAATGGCTTTGAGTCGCCGGATAACATTAAAACCTCTTTGCTGAGTACTTCCGACGAAAGTTTTCGGCTGCTAGTTTTGATTTATCAGGTAATTACCCAATACCTACTAACTCGGTTTCAATACCTACATACCTACCCGTTCACAGATTTAGGCGTTCTCTTTGACCGTAGGTTACGTGCGCGTCGAGTTCTCGTTAAGGAAAGCTAGGTCCGTGCTTGGTTTTATTAAGAGGTGGTCCAAGGAGCTTGATGAACCTTACATTTCAAAAAGGCTGTACATGTGTTTGGTTAGAGCTATACTCGAGTATGCCTCTGTTGTTTGGTGTCCTTCATATAGGTGGTATGTTGATTCAATTGAATCTGTTCAAAAGCAATTCTTGCTGTTCGCCCTTAGGAATTTGGGTTGGGATCCGTTTGCTTTTCTTCCTCCCTATGAAAATAGGTTGCTTCTTTTGTCCTTATCGTCTCTTGAGAAACGTAGATTTGTTCTTGGCGTTTGCTTCGTAATCAAAGTAATAAACGGCGCTATTGACTCGCCGTCATTACTTGGAGAAATAAGTTTTAATGCTGCTAACCGCTTCTCTAGGCCCTTTGCCTTCAAGGTTAAGGTTAGTCAATGTAAATATAATTATGATCTGTTTAAAACGGTCAGAGTTGTTTCCAAGAACCTAAATGACGTCTATCACCTTTCCTCATTATCGGACTCTTTAAAGTCCATTAAATCAACATTGCTTAATACACGTGATTTACCAATGTCGTACTTAAACTAGCTTTTAACCCTAAAAGTCATTACGACTTTCCATAATGACCTTTTAACCCTAAAAAGTCATTATGGCCCGAAAATAAATTGCTGTAAACATTTTGGTTGCCAAGCTTATGCATGTTTGCGATGGCTTAGGGGTTCATTCGCAATTTGGTCCTATACCGGTTGTGGGTGTGGCTCTGTGCTAATTGTGTACATGCTTTTTTTTTCTTTTTCCTTTTTATGTGTTTTATTGTGCTTATACTAAGTTCTAATTATAGTTAATTTAAGATTTACTCTAGAGTCATTTTAACTCGACTGTCAATCGTGTGTAGTTGAGTTCCAGTATAGTAAAATAAATAAATAAATAAATACATGATGCAAAGAAAACAGTTTATCTTTTATTCGCCATCAAAACGAAGGTGAACTAATAAAATACACGTCACGAGGGCGCTGTTTTAAACATATGTTAGTGTTGCGATACATGCGTTTTTTCTTGCAATTGTCCTTTGACGATCACACATTTCTTCATATTTTTACATGCTGATAAAGCTCTTTGTTTAGAAAAAAATAAATTTCAATCAGCGCTCTAACAATAAGCTGGTAAAGTTTCAAGCATGACCCAAGAGCATTAGTTACTTGATTATTTTACTGCATTTCTGTAGATATTTGGTATTACTTATCGCAATTTCCAGCGAAATAAATAAGATGGATAAATAATGTTTTAATGTTAATATTTAATATGTTAAACCTCTCTCTTCAACGAGTATTTAAGAATCATCTTTAATGCTTCTACAATATAACAAAAATCAAATTTTTATATTCAATATTGTAGTTAACTAGTAAACTAAAATCGTTACTGCTTATAGCGTATTGCAAATTGATTTTATGTATTGGTGCTTTTCCCGCTGTATGATAGTATTATATTTCTTATATTTGGCCTTGTGCTCACTTGTTAATTGGATTTTCAAACCACTCCTCTTACTTTAGAAACGAACGCAAAATTTTCTCGTATCGAATTGCATTGTATGTTTCCTACGATTGACTTATGTTTAATCTGAATTTGTACATACTTGAGCAAAAAGCATTGGCATGTATCCGTTCCGTTAGACAACAACAGTGTTCCAATTAAATTTATCGCGCACTTTATATGTACCTACTTCAATAGACTTAGTAATCCTACTACCCTTATTTTAGTAACAAAAATTGGGACGTATACATGCAAGCTTTTACTATTATTAATTTTTAAAAGAATCTATTCCATTTTAACGTTATCGACAGTTTTTGATTATTTGACTGTAAACTTGTTACAAAATCAATTTTGTTTTATTGGTCTTCCAGACACGGATAAATTTTTGAAATGTGTGAAGAAACGTTCAGTACTCAAAATAAAATTTTTTCTTGAAATTTCGAACTCTGGAGATTTCAAATATTATATCGATTTTTTACGAAGTAACGCATACAAGCGCTTACATCAAATAAATATAATTCACAATTGAAAACAAAAAGCAAACAAATCGTGGCTGAAATACGGACAAATACGTTTAAAAGGAAAGAAAGTATTTAAGACACTATACGTAAGCGCTAGGAATTGCTGTCCGAAATATGTATGTATACATAAATAAATAAATAAATGTAAAATAATATTAACGAATGGGTTACAAGCAATAAATTTCATAGAAAATCTCGTAGAAAGGTGCTTCGTTCGAGTTGTTGGCGTTCCCATCATTTCCACTCAAATGTACGAAAAAGAGTTCTTCTTATTATAGAAAACAGTAAAGAAAGGAACTTGAAAGAAAACAATAATTTCTTCACGAATTGTTCACGCTGAATTTTTGAGTATACGAAATATTTAAAGTAGACAATAGCAATGCTGAGTTCCAGTCTTCGTTACGTCATCAACTTCATTCATCATCTCTAATATTAAGGTCATCATATGCCGCAGCAAACAGTTGGCATTTAAGGTTCTTCATCGCATTTATTTTACGTATATAACATATATATATGATTTGTTTAGTACTGAGCATAATTTAAGTTATCATAGAAATATACTTACAATTATTCATGTCGTTCCTTTTTAAATAATATAGAGATATTGATATTGCTTTTGCTATTAAAAATAATATGAATTGAAAAGAAAGGAAAAAAATCATGTGCTAAGGTTTTTTTTTTTCGTGAGAAATAAACAGATTAGATGGGCTAACTTCGTAATCTCCCATTGCAAATTATGGGCCGAAAGAGGTCTGATTGGCTCAGGGCCTACGATGTTCCCGTGCGGAAACTAGATTTCGTGAGTCCGTTTGTTCTAGTCAGGGTAACGCATGTCTATATCTTTTATATGTAACCGTCTGTGGAATGTCCGTGAGACAAAAATTTAAGGCCCCCAATATCTCCCGAACTAGCTAGATCAGCAATAACAGGTGCGCCCATCTCTAGAACCTCCAATACTCTTCAAGTGGCACTTGAGAGTAACCACAAAAATAATAAAGTTAGTATTTCGATAACCAGACAGACAGAGGACTACTACCTACATCATGCGTTACACGAAGGGGGCGCGCAACGTGGACCCCATCTCATTGAAATTACACGATTTCCTATTAACGTGGAAACCATCTCATCGAAATTGCTCTGTCAGTCCACCTAGTAATATTATCATTAATTTTAAACCTTTAAGATGCCGCCTCGTATTTATTTGATTGATAGTTTCTTTGATTTTGAATATGTGTGTTAATTTCCGTAAGAACAATTTTTGGATTTGTCTATACACAATTGTGGTGTCTTTTATTTTTGCGTGCAGACCTATGAGCTTGAGTCAATACAGCTTGGAATTTTTGATGACTTTGGCACATTGCCGTTGTCAAACAACTCGTTTTCTCAGCTTATCTACTGCTTTTTGTACCCCGCATAAAAAAAACAAAATTTGTTTTAGGATGTCTGACGTACAATGTTTGCCATTTAGGCTCTGGCCATCCACTATTTACCCTGAATCGCAGATAATGTTACATTGTGGTCCATGCTTGTTCGAAAAAAGAAACATAATTTGGGACGAGCGTTAGTTTGTAGCGGTAAAGAATCCGAGGAGCCTAAAAATCTTTATTCCTTTCAGTAGCTTTTTATTCCATTCATTTAAATTTTTGGTCTTTTTGCTCAATTAGCATATTTGATTTTTATATTTTGTTTTGATATATATATATAGATATATATATATATATATATATATATATATGT
>KK502951.1:34048-57182 GCA_000688735.1 Glossina austeni | reverse complement strand
TATATATATATATATATATATATATATATATATATATATATATATGTGTTATATATATATATTTTTTTTTAATTTATTAAAAATATATTTTTCACTTTTTGCTTTGATTTGCCAATAATATCTTTATAGCGTGCATTTATCCATTATATTTGGTACATAACGTATTGTATTCTCAACCCGCTGGATTATCGCACATACCACTATATATTATACCTCATTTGATTAACTTAATTTTGTTTGTGAAAATTAATTTATATTTTTTTTTTTTGTCGAAATTATCCAACATACAAGTCATTCTCTTCAATTCGTATTAATTTAATTAAAATTTACTTCAATTTACCCATTCAAAGTGAATAGCAAATATGGCGACAGGTTCAAGAGACAGTGTTAATCAGTCGGAGTTGGCAAATAGCTGCTCTGCACATTGCGTTTTGTTCAAGATTTAGCCTAGTTAAGGATACGACCGACCGTGTCACCTTGGATTCAGTTGGTGCAAACACACAACTGGTAATACGAATGAGCCGTCGCTTGACACTTTGAATTAAAAATCTGAGTCAAATGAACAACTTAAAACGTATATACAGGTCACACCATTACAATTGCTTGGCGATAAGGTACTCTTAGATCGGAGTTGAGCGATTTGACTCAAACTCATTCAAAATCTGGTAATTTTTCAATTCCCATTGTATCATTTCCGATACACTTAAAGACCACTTCTTAATCATTCACATTACGATTTAGTTCCAGATAAAGTATCTAGTACTATTTCCAGTGGGCTTTTAAGGTTTAGTGGCAATGAAAATGAAGACATGACGGTTGATAATTTTCCGTACGGAATTCAAGCTCTAACTATGCAAAATCTATTTGCTCTAACTATGCAAAATCTATTTGCTCTAACTATGCAAAATCTATTTGGATGTAAGAGAAATAGTTCGTGATAGAAAGCCAAGGTTGGCTGAAAAGTTTGACGTGCATTATGATTCGACCTTGCCGAATTCAAATTCCTATAACTAACTGATGGAATTTTTTGTTGTTTGGAATTTGTGTTGAGATATGAGTTACCAGATGAAAAATTAACTAACCCTAAGTTCACAAAATTCACAATGCTTCCGAAATTGAAGGGGATGAACTAGCTGATAACATGGTCGAGGAAACTAAAAAATTGACATGCTGGAATTGCTTAAAGAACGCTCATAGTTTCAAAGACTGCCTAGCAGATAGGTGCATATTTTGGTATGGTCGTGAAGCTCCAAATGTTTTGAAACCAAATTGGTCTATATGCAGCAAGAGAACTTGTCAGGAACCCCCCTGGACCGTTCAATGCCTTTAATGGCACGTCAATCTCAACCCATTCGGTTTCGAGTCAAATATATCCTGATGAGAGCGTATAAATACCAAAACATAATCACTCCGAATTATTTCAATCTGTAAACAAGATTACAAGTAATCCCTTTGACAACCATTCGATTCATAATTTAAATCATTCCATGTTCGTTTACGCGAATATAACAATGTTAAGGGCAGAATTTTTAATCGTCGGTCGTCACTTTATAGGTCGGTCTGCCACTCGTTTTCGCGGTTCTGGAAAGCTCTTAAAAAAATAGAAGACAATATCGATCCGCTGTTCATTTTGATGTTTGTCGAAACGATATATGACCATTTGTTTCTATTCAGTTGTTTAGTCAATGTAGTAGATCAATAGTAGGTCTAGTTGATACTGATGCGTCTGTTTCGCGTTTTGCCTTATCATCAAGAGTTTTTGCGTGCAGAACCGCTGACCTTTCTTGCTGCAATTCAGTAGTACTATTGGCCCGTCGATGTCCAAAAGAATCGTCACACCTATCGATTATGATTCTCCTCAAAGCCCAAATTCTTTCAAAAGGTAGAACCATCATTTGTGTTTGCCCATGTGTTTTCACATACGCGAGTCAGTAGTTCATTGTCTGTCGAGAAGGTAATATGTAACTGATAGTTTTTCCATTGTTCATCGATCAATCGCATTGTAAAAAATAACTCGAAAAAGAAATTAAATTAAACACGAAACCCGTTCATTTTTTTTTATTCTAGCTTTATCCAACATTCGTAAAATTTTATTTGCAAAAAATTCGTAATAGTGACCATTGAATGTAATTGTGGTCAGACGCCTTCGAAAGGATTCAATATTATTGCTAGGAAATTAAAAGTTAGGGATCATGACTTTTATTTAATTGCGATTTGCTTGTGTAATGATCAGAACATAAAAAATTGAAATATAAGACTCCGTGGCTCTTTGAACACACTATGCTTTCCAAAGTTCTAATCTAGTCCAGGAACTATTGGCTTCTCTTTCAAGCAAACGACGATGGTTCTCAGGAGTGGATTCTGGGAACTCCATGGGGCAAACTTCAATCAACATCACACGTCCGTGGGGAGGTCATGCCGCAACCGTGTTCTATATCGCCAATTAAGAGACAAACTGAATAATAGAAACTATGCGCAAAGAGCGAGATCACCGAATAACTCTTCTTAAGGGCACTTCTATGTGACGCAAAATAATGTTTTCACCCCTATAACATAAAGATGGTGTAAGATATGCCAACAATAATTCGCAATGAATGTGCAACATAAGCAATCATTTGTCTCAGCGTTTAAGAGTATTGTTAATTTTCTACTCAGTTACTTTTTATATTGTTAATAATCTTAAAATATATAGAACTAAGCAAGAACAATATACTGCTTTAACGCTATTGGCTATTAAATATTTGTATTCAAATGTTAAGTAATGAATGTAGCAACTCCGAAAGAGATCTTTTGAAGCTTGAAGCTTGGTTTGAATTTTCCGACAAATTATTTCATCCGAAGTATATTTGCATAAGTTTTGAAAAAGTTAGGTGGAGCGGTTGAAATTTTAATCCATACTAGATTGACACTTGGCAAAATTCCATCAATTAAAGCCGATGTAATTGAAAATTTCGGTCTGGATATTCGCAACGCTAACGATAATTCTACATGATTTATTAGTATCTATTCAAATTTAAATGAAACTTACGAAAAATTTTCAAGCAAAACGCTGATTTTCTTATATGTGAAGATGTAAATGCTAGGTATCGTAATTGGTGCTAGACAAGAGCAAATACTTGGGGTAACATTTTGACTGAAATCACGGCGTTCTTTACGGCAACTATATTACACACTAATGATCCAACCTACATTCCACCTGCTCGAAGATGTATGGCTTCTTTGTTAGGTTTAGTCTTGACTAATATACCGATTTATATTTCCAATTTGCAAGCTTTAAAAGAGTTCCATTCAGATTATTTACTAGTCCAATTGTCTCTCAGTTCCCAAACGCTCATAAAAGAAAATTTTACAATGGATTACAATAAAGCTAACTGGAAAAGTTGCCGGAATTTTTTTAATAATACTCTTAACGGCCAATAAACTATATCCACAACAGAAGATATAGATAAGTGCGTTCATTTTCTTACTACGCATAACAGACGCTGTTCAACGATCAGTGCTCAAAAAGATTTCACAAGACTAATTTTCTTGCTCTGATCAACCATGATCGGAACTTAGTTAGAATCAGAAATTTTTATAGACGACAGTCGAATCGTTATCGTCAAGAAGTTGATTAAATTTTAACTCTTTAATTCTCGAGCCAGGAGCGAAATTTTCAAGTTCCCACACGCTGTATGGAATCGTATAGCATATGCTTTAGACGAAGGTAGCAAGTGATTATGGAATATTATCAAATTGCTACGTAAGAAACGCAACGTCATTCCGCCAGTGGGTGAAATACGCCCAGGAAAGACTCCAGTCATGAATAACATCAATCATGAATAACATAAAAATATTTTTCATGAAGTAATCCGATTTTCTAAGTACATAACTAACGCATACATCAAATATTTTCTAAACATTTGGAAACCGGCTAAAGTTATTCCCGTTTCTAAACCAGGCAAACCAAACGATGTGAACAGTTATAGACCCATTCATTAGTGTCTTCAGCGCTCAAAGCAAAATCTTTGAAAAACAGCAAATTATTAATAAAAGCAAATTATTTATAAAAGCAAATTATTAATAAAAGCAAATTATTGAAAACAATTTAAGAAAAAATATCATGCCAGATGAACAGCTTGGTTTTAGAAATCAGCATAATATTTCAGATCAGCTTGTACAAACATGCCTCCAGTTTAAAAACAAATTTTAGCTCGAGCAGGTACGACCTAAAATTCACCGGCATAGTCGTTTTTGACGTTAAAAAAAACCTTCGATTTCTTTTGGCGTAGTAGTCTGACTTTTAAAACGATATCTCTTGCTTTGCCGTTTCTTGAAGTTACATTAATCCGAACCTTTCTATGGGAATGGTATTTTTGCGTTTCTCTTTTAGATGAATTTTCTCATTTTTTACCCATTCCTGCAGGTGCTCCACAAGGACTTGTTCTACGTTTATTCTTGTATTGAATTTTTTGTTCTAACTCTTCACAAAATTTAATGATTGTCACGTTGCTATATACACTGATGATATCCGTATATACTCATGGCATGACCGGGGTTGCGAAATAGTAAACAAGTTGCAGATTGCGATTATTATAATATCTAATTATTTGACAAATGGAAAATAAAATCAAAGATAGACAAGACGTAAGCCATCTTTTTTACTCGAAAAAGAAACAATTGTTTTCTCCCTTCGTCTGATTTGATAATTCAAGGCTATGAAATTCCTTTCTCTAACCACGTTAAGTACTTACGAGTTATATTGGACAAGAAGTTATTCTTCGGTCATCATGTTTAAGATATCAAAAATAATACAACATTGCCAAAAAAATGCTACATCCAATAATAAACAGAAATTCTAAACTAAGCATTGTAAACAAGATTCTCCTATGATAGGTTGATTTTCAATCGATATATTGTATGGCTGTCCACGATGGGGCAACTGTGCTCTAATCTACACCAATAAAAATGATACTAAACTTACCCAACTTTTCTATATAAAGGTTACATAAAATAACATATATAAACTTATTATAAAAAAAAATATTAAATTACAAAGTAAATTTATATTAAATCGTCATTTATTTGACAACATTCTTATGAATGATCCTTTTATAAACCCTAAATCCCAACATATTGTACAAACCACGGCCTGACATTTAACTTTAATCGAAGGCTTTTATTTGGAGATTTTCTTTCGCTATGTGGTTTATATACATTATACGAATTCTAATAGTCTTTTTCGAATTTAAAATGATATAGAATTAAACATGTATGTAATATTCTTAAATAAGTATGTAAATAATTCTTGTAATTTATTCTTTCTACAATGAAACCAATTTTGAAATATGGCTTTTTGATATTAGTTATGATTTCAGGTATTGAATTGTAATCTTTCTTTCCGTTTCCCTGCCGTCTCATAGCACAAAGTGTAATCCGTGTATCCGATTCTACCTATGACACAAACACTATAAAATGTTTAAGAAAACAGAGTAGGGAAAAAAGTTGGAAGGGCAATTTCATGAGATTTTATGGGATTACAAACTAACGGAGCAAATTAGTAAGAAAGTTATTTTAACACATTTCACACATTTCAAAATTTTAAACATGGTTTTTCCTAAACACGATTTTTGAAAACGGCTTATAACAATTTTCGAGAATTCTACAATTTTCATTCATTTTCTCATTCGAAATTTACTATTTCTCTGAAGCGCAGTGATGTAGGTATGTTATTGTTCTCCCCGCATCGAAAGCGTATGTTTTCAAAACCTTTCTGCAAAGGCATTGGAACCTTCTTGTGTATCGGTTCCTTATAATACTGATTTGCAGCAGTAGTTCCAGTTGAACTTTACCATGAGAACCAGAAATGATGTTACTGATATGTGCCAAAATTCATTTTTGGGCCGATATAATATCATTACCGAAGATAACTAATTACTCAATTCGTATTAGTTTGAAGCTTGAAACATTTGACTCTTCGTTGTAACCTTAAATTCTCTTTTATAAATTTAGAAAGACTTTGTCTTCAAAGGCGGCACCCTTTGATAGTGAGTGTGTCGCGGCAGGAACAGAACAAGGCAATAATAACTGTTCTGTGCAACAATTTATAGGGCGGTCTTAATCGTAGTAAAGTGGATGGAAGTGTTAAGAATGTGCTTTATTATCTATGTTAAATTATAAAGTTAATCATTTTAAGTGTAAAGTATAAAGAAATGTGTGCTTAATTCTTTTCCTGCTTGAGGAGAAAATGAACTAGCTAACATTAGTATACTTAAGTTTACTTATACGTGAAAAAACACAGTTATAGTTGTATTAGAAATTTGTTGGCAATCGTGTACACGTTGCCAAGCATTTCATTCGTAAAAGAATAAACCAAGTTTCTTTTTCAGAATATGGAAAATATTCTAGTGCAGCTTTAAGATTAGTGCAAATTATTCTTTGAATTCGTGTATTACATATCTCGCACCAACAAAATATGCTGGGTTTCCCCAATAGAGACATTGCGAAATATCAAACAAAAGATTCGATTTTACCTGAAAAGTGATCAGCTTCGCAATGCATACCAATACTCAGATTTGCGTGTTTTAAGCTTGTTTTCCATGAATACGATGGTTTGTGAAGAACGGTCCACAAAAGTCAACATCAAATGATAAAAATTGTTTTTGTAGTCGTAAGCGGCGTAGAGAACACCAATTAGGTGACGTTGACGATCTAATGACTGGGGTTAGCTCGCTAGTGCACTTCAGTTATTTTGAATAAAAGGAGAACAACTACTATCTTCCTATTTCATATTAGAATTAAAATTTCTTTTTTGGAATAAATTTTATTATTATTATTATTATCATTATTATATAAGTTTAGCCAGAGTATAAATTCTAAGACTAAAGTCTTAAAGCATCTAAGACTTTCGGCTTTTATTTTTTATTAATACTATTATTATTATTATTATTGTTATTAAAAACTCTACCGCACTTGAGGTTTGAATCCACGACTATTGAATTGCAAGTCGAGACTGTTGCCTACTCGGCCATTCAGGCGGATGCGGAATAAATAAACTTAGTTTGATCAAAGGTTCAATTAGACGGTACTTTCCGGTAGGCTTAATTCAAAATCACGACCTCTTAAGGTTAAATAATAGCACTATGACGATTACACTGTCGTCTTTTATACTATTGGGCGTGATCACACTAACTCGTTAAAAGAAATTATAAATCGACGTCTTCTTTAATTTAGGTCAGCCAGGTTGGCGCAGCCAACCGACAAAAATCCCAATCGAAGTCAGTCAGTCGAATGTAATATCTTGTACTCTTGACACTAACCCTTAAGCTAACCTTATTATACGTGACATGCTAAAGCCTACCCTCCCTGCACACACATGAGCCTTAGTTTATTTGGATTTCGAATCAATTTTTTTTGGGTTTGTATTAACGGAGAAATGTTATTGTGAAAATTAAGAATTAAGGGGTCCATGGCTGTCGGTGCATGCGCAGAGTGGACCTCTACACTGTGATTCGAAAGTTACTGCATGATAGATCCCTACCGCTTCAGCTTCCACCATATCATTATTATCTTTAACAACAACTAAAGCAACAGCATTACTAATTTTAGATGCGTCGGTGTATAAAAATATCCATCCGGATAATTGTGCCCGTGAATCGTTAAAGAGTTGTTTATATAATGTTTCCGTTTGCTTCTGTAGGTACACTGTATTGTTCCTTTTTGTAAAAATTGATTTTTAAAATTAACATAGTATAGATGGCGATTTCTCCCATTTTTTTTTTTTTTTGAAGATTATTAAAAATTTAATTAATTGATTTTCAGTTGTATGAACAAGTGATCAAATCTGTTCATTCCTAAAAACAAAAATGTTGGCAATACAAAACAACGTGCAAGAAACAAAAACAAACATCATCGAAAGAACACTATTGAAAAGTGATGCCAAAGAGCTTGCCGATATCTTTACACGCGTCCAAAAGCGGTGATCCTGTATTATAAATTCATTGATAGCTTTAAAATCCCTCTAAAAAAAAATTTTTTTTTTTAAAACGGCAAATTTTTCAACGAAACACTTATGTAACGCCTGCTGTGGAGTCAAACAACCCTTAACTGACCACGTAAAAGTAATAACGGAAACATCGCCACAACTATCAGGAACACTTTGAAGAAACCAGGAAAACGTAACGTTGATTTTACCTTTGTTTGTGCCTTTTCTGATTTAACGTTGGCGATTACCAAATTAGAGAATTTATTATCACCACTATTGCCAAAGCAAGCTGAAAGCATTTTGATCCATCAGAAGCCGTAAAAACAATATTAACATCTCAAGACAAAATCAAGGATTTGAAATCTATTAAGTCAACAAACAACTTCAAAAACAAGTTTATTTAATTAAGTGTAATCTGTTAAGGTTATATACTAATTGTTACATATTGTTGAGATTTTAATTTTCTTTTTTTTACGGACGGACATATATGGCAGATTCACCTTCAATTGACTTAGCAGCAGAGGTAAGTTCCAGTGTGAATAATGCACTACACAGTCTGTCACTATAATTTTTCGGGTGAGCAATCCGGCATTGAGATTTCCGCCGCGATGGAAAAACTTCTGCAATTTGGGAAAAGCGTAGTTTATTCATACTGAGGTGCAAACCGCTACGAAAGAAACCATGCAAGATAAAATGAAATTGCTTTATAGCAAGAAATGATTATTAGTGCATTAGACATTCTTCAATGTCCACTAACTGACACCAAGTACGGCAATTTGAACAAGATTTTGATTTAGCGACATGCTACCAGTGAGAATAGACGACTAGACAAGATTTAGTCCGATTCAGTGATCGGCCCGTTGGAATTTTATCGTTCATTACTTGTTGGCTCTTGTTAAAAAAATTTTTGAAGATTTCAAAGTGACATTAACAGTCAAGAACGCAGTTGGAACATACATCATCGAATTTACAAATCCCCGATCTGGGGAAGATAGTTTGTACAAACCGACGAATATATGTGAGCTTTAAAAATCTTTCACTAATAGTTTCACCAGTAAGAAAGCAATTTGAAGAATTCCAATACCAAAATCATAGGGAAAGAGTTAACAGAGGTAGATTTCCAAAACGAAATAGTTGTAGCAATAAAGCTTGAATATGTAGGTAGCACTTTAGATACGGTAAAAACATGAATATATGAGAATAACTTCGTGTGCATAGCGAAGATACGGAACATTCAGTAAACTAGGTAACCTCGTTGTCACGGTGACAGACAACTAGCACGATAATTTAATGGCTCGTGGCCTATTTATTAATGATAAGGCGACTAAATTACATTTTTTGTAAATGGCGGAGCTGATATTTCAGTTTAGCCCGTATGAAAATTTAGGAAGAAGATCAGAAATACAGACGCTGCGCTAGCAGCAGCGAGCGGATCGACTGTTATGACTTACGGTAAGAAATCATTAAATTTAAATTTAAGACTACGGAGAGAATTTACGTTACTTTTTACTATTGCGAATACCAATTACAGGTGCCGATTTTTTATATAAGTATGAACTACCAGTAGGTATTAGGAATAAATCTATGATTAATCTCCTAACTAATTTATCGATAAAGACTTTTTTACAAAGTTTGCGAAGTTCAGCAACCAAGAATTTTTTGATTTGGCAATCAATACACGGAGCTACTAAAAGAGTACCCACTACTTCAGATTACTTAAAACCAATCAAACATTTGACGGTACCTAGATTAGTGAATAATGGGTCTTTACCTCTAGTTAAACCTAGACTTGGTGAATTACCAGGTTGCTAAGAAAAATCTGATTTTCTAGTAAAATCAGGGATTTGTAAACCTTCTAATTTTTGTGCAGCTTATGATTTGATTTTGATTTGCATGACTGACGGTCTTGTCAAAATTTTAGGCGTTCGAATCTTGTTACCGTTAGATACCACTTATCTTGAATATGAATATGGTCCATGTAGGTTTGGTCAATGTCTGCCATTAGATATCCATGGCGATAGAAGGCATTTAGAAAACTACGGTTACGGCACCTTTCGGGATGTTGAAATTTGTACGATACGGTAAGATGATGAAGAGTTGAAAAAAATAATGTTAAACGAGAGACAGGCATTTAAGTTTAGAGCCAGTTAAGATTTTATTATTTAATATAGAATTATCGTGTGAAGTATCGCAGGATCACCCACGAGCTTCCGTGCTTTTTCCATATGTCGAGTTATTCCTCGGCGTTGCTATTGAAATAATAATAACAAGGAATATAATATTTGGTCGAGATTGCATTAAATGTCAAAAGTTTAAAGTTATAAAACATACACAGTCACCAATATCTCAACATTCCGAAAGGCAAGTTTCACACACATTCACCTTGACATAGTAGCCTTTATCTCCTTTACGTAATCATAGATATCTATTAACTATTATTGGCAGATGTACCCGTTGGCCTAAATTATACCCTCTTAGAGACATATTGGTGTGCAACAGGGACTCGGACGTTTCTTACTTACTACATTAGTCGTTTTGGAATGCCACTAAGCCAGGGAAACACAGTTCACATCCAAAATGTTTTCAGGCACTTTTAGTTACTAGGAAGTCATAAAATCACTACTTCGGCATATCGATCTCCGACGACTGTTATGGACAATTTTAGCAACAAATCGACGAGAGAATTGGTACGATACTCTCCCAAAGAAGTTTTACAAGCAACGCCTGCGCGAGGGTTTAAGGACAAAATATGCGACTTGCTGACGATATTGTACCAGCGACAAGCGAATCATCCTCCGAGATTTTAAATAAAATGTGAAAGGACATTTCAAAAATGCTCTTTCAAATTTATCGCGTCTTCTGGTACAAATAGAATAGTATGTAAAGATCACAATGGTTGCAACTGTGTTTTTAAACCTGTGGCACATAAATAATCCATGCAGCAGCCGTAGAGAGGACCATATAAAGTTTCAGAAAACAAGAAATATTTCAAAATTGACATAAATGGTGAGGTGACAACAATTCCAATTGACAGGCTTTAACGAGCACTTAAAGAGATTTCAGAAAAGTGATCATAAGATGCTTTTGTTTGGTCTCTTTCTTTGAGCTCCCCACGAGCACACGGTTCAATGAGGATTGATTCGCTTCGAAAAACCAACACTGACATAGTCAACGTCCGTATTGTGCAACTTTGCGATGGTTTCACAAATTCCATAATCCATTTACATAAGGGTAACTCTATAGCTTTTAACAAGGATTTGGCGCCATCTTCTTCTTAATCACGAGTAGCAAACTTTCATCTCGGGGTCTAAATATGATTTTGATTCCTTTGCTTCTAGCCTTCAGGCATCTATGACCTGCAAAGCAGAAGCATTGTGCAGTCTGTTTTAATCTATGAAGACATGTCACGACTATGTACTTCTACGGGCGACGAAATCAATTCAAGAAAGGCGATGGAAGATTCTTTTGTTATCGGCTAGGAAGCAAATCGATTAGTCTCTCGAATTGTTAACCGCGGAGGCATCACTTATCAAGGGTTTTTGCAAGGAATGTTAAAACTTTTTTTTTTTGATTTTATGTTTATTATAAATGAATAGAAATGGAAAAAGCAATATGGGAAAGTTATAAATATAACCAAGCGGATTTTGCGGTTATAAATATAACAGAGCAAATTTTTACAACACGCGGGCAGTAAGTTGTACGTGAGATCAATGCGAGTAAAAGTCGATAACTGACGAATATTTTAAAGCGATGTGCTTAAAAAAAAAAACTGAAGAAAACGTTGACACTAGAAAAAACCGAATTTCAGCATTTTGCGCTCACCACAAAAAAAATTATACAATAGAAGTGATTATATGAACTGTCCGTGTGTCTACTTGTAAACGAAAACTTACGCACTATGAAATCATATAAGATGGCATGATAGAGCTCGAACCGGCGGAATTTCTACTTGTTATGGAAATGGTTTAAACTATGAGAACTGTTTTGTTAGTGCTTGTACTGTACAAGTGTCAGTTGTTTTCAAGTTTTCGTTCACACGAATGTCCTTTACGGCAACTTTTTTTGTTCTAAACAAAAGAAATCGGGCAATAAATTTTACTCACAAAGACAATGAACATTTGCATACGTCCGCTCGTGTCCAGCAAAAGCAAGGCAAGAAGCAGTCTACAACTTCCGGTCGGACCTTGCCCCGATTGCGTCCTGCTTCTCAATGATGCATTGATATTTAGCAGAGCAGTGGATCCCCAAAATTTAAAATCTGCTAATAAGGATATTTCGCTTCGAAACAACAAAGTTTGTACGGCAAGGCTATCAGCAAACTGCCCAATAGGAGGCAAACGACCATCGATGGTGAATATTTCAATTATTAATTTTTGTAATAGGCAATTTTTACCTAAATTTGAATTTCGTCAAAAACCACATAGAATTTATTTATACACCTAATACTCATTAAAACGTGGTTCTGAGTGATCCTTATAATATATGTTTGAATGACTTTTGTTTTAAATGTCCACTGCATTCATATATATATTACAGGTTTAAAGTTAGTAAATGCTTGGGCGGCGCGTAATGCTCCTAACCCTAAACTAGCCCTTTTGGACCTTGTATGCATTCCGTCAGTTTCGTTATTTGGTATTATTATTGCTGTCGATGGTGGGTTAACAAGGCTTTGGAAACTTCTACATGAAGACGACTTCTGAGTAGATATGATAAAGACATTCGAAAGCCTTTACTGTTTTTAATCAAGACATTAAAAGCTCGGGAAAATGTTGATGTTGATTATGAATTTATCTGTTGAATTATACACTTTGTTATCTTTTTTTTAATCGTTTTCTTTCACATAGAGTGATAAATCGTGCAATTTTATTTTTAACGACAAATATGTGAACTTAGACGGGCAATTTTATTGTCTTGAGATCACAGGCTAGTGGAAAAGAATTATAAGTATTTTTTATTTGTAAAAAACATGTCTGTAAGACATTCTAAACCTTTAAAATCTGTATGTTGTCATAGGCCTCTTTGTCACGCTTATCGGACCTGTATTGGAATATTCTGTTATTTTCTGATCGATTTATTGGAATCGGTATAAAAAAAGTTTTTGTTATTTCCACTTCCTGCGTTAATTCGAAATACCTCGATAATTATGCGCAGAGGCTTAAGGTTTTAGGCAAATAAGCCCAAAGTTTTAGCAATCGCTTGTCTCTAAATTCATACAGAATTGCACGAACTCCTCTGATTTGGTCAAATTTGTTTCCATGTCCATAACATACACATTTGAAATAATGGTCCTTTCGAATTACGCATAAGTACACAGTATATTACGCATATTGTACTAGGATTCATACATTCAGTTGGCGATAATTGTTATTTTACTATGTTACTATTGTATTGTTAAGTATACTAACGGAGTATAGCAATAGCAATAGTTGCTTTTGATAGACTGTAAGTTTATAAATAATTGAACCGCAATATTCTTGTTTAAGATTTATCGTTTATCTATATTAGCTAAGATATTTAACTGAAAAAAATTGTAGCGAAGTTGTGAAAGAGTAGATTAATAAATGAAATCAATAGAGACTAAAACAAAACAAATAAAGTGGAAAAGAAAAGACAAAACGGCATATGTACTGCTGAAATTTGTACTGTTATAGTCATATGTGTATATTGATATGTAGGTAAGTTATACATGTCCTAGATTATCCCAAGTCCGCACACGCTCAGCTATTGATTGTAACGTTACATTAGGCTGGCAACAGGGCAGCTTCGATGCTATTTAATGGGTCTATGACGACGACTAGTCTTTTATAATAGAGGCGTTTGGGTCACCTTATAATTGGGATAAAAAATTCGATTAAAACGATGTAGAATTCGCACAGAATCAGCGCTTCTAACGTGGCTTCACTTTTGCAAAGTATATTATTTGTTTCATTCCAATTCTCTGCCGGAGAAGCCGAGTACGGTATAGCTATAGTGCGCGCTCATAACACTTGTTGTGGGTAATGTGTGTATAGAAGTAGAATGTATGTTAAGTGGATTCAAATCTTTCCAATAAAGAAGTTTTAATTTACTGTATAATTACTAATTCCTTGTTATAACCATCACCGAAGGATGGCGGCTATATTCATTTTGTCAAAACCTTTGCAACGCCAAGAAGAAAGCATTAGAGACTCGACAAACTATATATATTCCTGATCAGCATCAAATTCTAAGTGTTGTAAACATTCTCTTGGCCGCAAAAATTAAGTTATCGACTTCAAATTGGGCAGAACCAGTAGAAGCTCTTCAACGTTTTGAAAATGAGCCAAATCGGTTTAAGAACACACCCACACTACAGGCTAAACTGAGAACGCCTCTGTTTTTAAAGGGAATGAAAAATTGGTTGTTTGCTCATTTTTTGTAAACTACAGCAGATAAATGTAAAAAATTTGAAAGTATATTCTGTTTCAATACCTTTATAACGCGCAGAAAAAAAGCATAAAAGACCCCATAAAGTACACAAATTCTTGGACAGTTTGTCTGTTTGCGCAACTTTGTAGTATTTGCGATAAACATTCTCTCGGTAGCGAAAACGAAGATATAGCCTACAAATTTACAAAATAATTTGAAATTGACCTAAACTTTTCAAAGGACGCACCTACAACGCCCGCATGACTCTACGACAAAAACTTTTATTTGGAAAATAGAAGAAATCAACTGCGCACACTCCATATTATAGGGCATGAGAATTTTGTTCTTTTACTTCTTTTTTCTTTTTTTGGGGTAAACGGTGTGGGTATAAAAGATTCGGCCTCGACTGAATTCAATTTTCTTATTTGTCTTTTTTTATACCCACCACTGGAGGATGGGAGTATACCCATTTTGCTTTTTTTCAACACTCAAAAGGAAGTTTCAGAGATAAAATATATATATTGTTGATCAGCGTGCAATTCTAAATTGATTAAGTGTCTCTCATGTCTGTCCGCCTGATTGGCTGTGTGGCATTTATTGTTGGGACTTGTTTTGTTGTTTGGGTTTTGTTTTAGTAATACCAGCGATATGGGTATCAAATAAAAGAACTTAGAAAGTAGAATGCGAAAAGCATAGCGGTGAGAATATAACACCCCTACTTGTTTTGCATGTAAATTTCTTTTTTCTTTTAATAAGGCAAGCGTTTCTCTCTATTGACCTTATTTCTTTCCATGTTTTGTTGGCATCTACCACAAATTTGCTATTTTCCTACGCTTTTTCTCTTTAAATAATATATGCTTTCTGTTTACGATTGGCATGATTGATTCTATATGTAAAGTAAAAACTTGGTATCATTTACACTATATAGAATTGTGTGTTTTGAACAGAATTTATTCAGTTCTGCGTAAAATTGCTTCAATTCAATACGTGAGCACAAAAACGCGAAAAGATTGGTTATCCAGTACATAAATTGAGCCATAAAACGTAAAACTGTGTTTCTTTCAAGCGAAGACAGGATAATAAACGCAAGGTTTGTTCGAACGGAAGGAAATGGGTGCAAAACTTTTTCCAATACAAATTGCAAAAATTATTTTTGAATGGATTCGATTTTACCAAAATAACAATGAAAAAAAGCTGACAACCCAACCGAATTGTATTCAAACATAGGTGCGACCAATCTTAAAGGATCATTGATTATGTAAGAGCACCAAATTCTCTAAAAGGGCGCATGATCAACCCTAAGAGCGACCCGACTTTCATAATAGAGGATCCAATGTTTAAGTTAAAGTGAAAGACATTCACGTAGAGAAACGATTGTGCAGACTCCAATTTATTGCAGCTTAAGAAGTTGGCTGGTGGTTTGGGAGACGCGCCTTCTTCTAAAAGAAAAGAAGCCCTTATAGATATGTTTTAATTTAAGGCGTAAGAATGGGCGTGAACTAGCCAGCAAAATGTGAAAGGCATATTAAAGCAGAGATGAGTCTTGCAGGGAATTAGAGGTTAAAAATAGCGTTAACAGGACATGTCAAAATATTCGCAGGCCTAATACGTTATGGTGAGTAAAAGACGAATTGTAAGAGATCGTTTATAGTTGATCAGTCGATAGCAAACGCTACTTGGTTAGTGATAATATGTCCCTACAAGTTTGGTAGTATGTTCGACAACTTTGTATAATTCCCAACAGAATGTGTGTTCTCATTTTTTTGTAATGACAGAAAAAAATCTTTCGACATGTCATTAATAAGCCCATCCCTCGCGGATGGGTCGAAATATTTAATACCGGGCTATTTCAGCTCCGTACGATTTGGAAAGGAGTTCTTCTGGGATCGGATGAGCAGCAGAATCTTGAATATGTTAGATCTTGGCGTTTTGATCAAAAATTATCTAGTTAGAAAAGAAAATAACAGATTTTGTACAGATAGATTGATATAGAATCAGTGTACTATCGACGCTACAATTAAATTGAAGGTACTCCGAAATTCACTGTAAAACAACGGAGACGAAATTAAGATTTTTTCTAGAGTGAACGGGTTTTCAAAAATATTTTAATTAATTCAAATTAAATTTCGGATAAGCGGTATTTTTTACGGAAGATTATTTTTATAGGTTCAGATATTTTCAACGTTTCAACAAAAGTGACTCAAAGAAGAACGATTTTCGCACGTTAAAAATGCCAACAGCCTAAAATTCTGAATCAGTCTAAGCAGGTCTATCTGTAAAACATCTTTGGTGACCGCCTCCTTAGTTGCAAACATCGAAAGTTCTTGCGCGCAGATTGATATTGAATATTTGCCAATTCTGGCAACGGACACGCTCACCTTGTAATGTAACCTGAGGCTACTTCTTCACAAGCAAAAAAATGTTGGTTTTTTTTCATTACTTGTATACCACGACATAAAAAAAAACTTTTAAAAAATCCTTATATACTGGAAAGGTCCTACAGTACCTAGAATCGGAAAAATCTCATCCAACATTGTAGAATACTGAGATTTCACTGTTTGGCCAAAACGTCTGCGATACTTAAAGACGAGGTAACATATTCTTGGCCAATATCAAAATATAAGCCCATCCAAACACAACTATCGTTTAGTCTATTAGCTCTGCGTGGTTTATGTGGTAACCACCCTCTTGGTCACAAAAGTTAAGATCGGCGTCAAACCTGACAATAACACTAAAAGCTACTGTAAATCGTTTGGTGTTGATAATAGCCGAGTTCCGAGAACTCGCAATCCTTCTGTTTTCAAAAAAGTTGAGTATTTTGTTCATTATTCATATCCTAAACTGTATATAGAGATAGAAATTTCCACGTATATGCTACGATATCAGCACAAAATTAAAAGAAATTGGTGACGCTTACCAAAAGTTATGGAGCAAAATAGTTAGGTATTTTGCTCGTTACATATATCGTAAGGTGTATATAGCGATAAAAATTTTCATTCCCTATTTGTTTGCATAAAAACTCTAACAGTAACAACTATAGCAGTTTCACTCATTTCAACTATTAAGCTTAAAAAACAGTTATTATGTTCCAAAAATTTTTAATGATTATCATTTGCATTAAAGAGGTCTTTAAATACCTATAATTACTTTTCTATCTCTTCTTATCTTCAAGGGAGAGGTGACTTGTACCTATTTCTACCAAAAAGAGTCAATGTGATCCATCATTTTTGTGGAATCGTCACAATAGCAAAAATGAAAAGAAGAAACTGGAATTCGGTGAAAGTGTTCCTTGATCAATTAAGAAGATATGATCTGCTAACATACATTCCTACAATATACAAGAAACATAAACAAAAATTCCAACAATTTATGATTGTTTTCATCATAAATTTCGATCTCCTGATTACATTTTAAAACAGTTTCCTACTCAGCACTACATGAATATTCGGTTTATTCGTTGTTCACAATTCACAATAGAATTGTAATTAAACTTTATACACAATATGCATTATCAAGTTCATCAACTTGTCATCAACAATCCCCAACTGGGATTTAAAATAAATTTTGACCACAAAGACTGTGGATCAGTTTCACCCATTCGGGCTGAAATAGATGTACGAGGTCAGCTTTTTGAAAACTAGTCGATATAAAAAAGTTTATTATAGGAACTTAAAGGTCTTTCAGTATAAATAGAAGTCATCACAAAAAAGCTTCAAGTTGAATACGAAGTTCTGTGTCGCAACTTCAATAAAATTGGCGGTTAACTTCACTAAAGATACGTGTGTGTATGATCATCTTGGGATAAATAGATTTTTCCATGCTGCTGACTGAGTTTTTGTGGAACTCAAAGAATTCGAAGAAGTTGGTATTGCTCAATTCAAACGATTCGTTAGAATTGTACCAAACTTTAAAAAATGCCGCTCAACGTTTGTCACTAAGAGGTTTATAAAACAGCAACAATACGAACAGGCTTTAAAACTACAGTAAGATTTGCCTTACAGGCTGATAACGAAAATGAACTTTATTAGATATTAAAAGCTATAATTAACATAAATTAACCTACACTAAGAATTATTATAAAAATAGCTTATAATAGGATTTTGGTTCATATTTTGCACTGTCGTGTATATACGCATCGTGATCGGTAATGAAAAGAACTCCATAAATGAATAGAGACACAAACACGTATAATATATTGAAGCTTATAATTGAAAATATATGGAATAAAATGAAATATGTGTCAAACCTAAATATCTAAATAGCAACAAAATGATATGAAAACATATGTTGAATATGTATATAAAATCTAAATGTGGTTGAAATGAGATGATGACCAGTTATACATGGATGTGATTGCGTTAAGGAATGAAGTTTGGATTAATGGATAGCAAACCAGATCCGTTCAAATCGATCAGGATGATTTTATTTTGACATACGCCTGCTGCTTGTGTAGATGGGGTGATGGAATAAATCCATTGATTGATGTGTGATAAGGGTGCCCAGGTGATATTTGTGGCCAATATCTTTATTTGGCAATTTAGCACAGTTCTGTTGTTGAACAAATTGATTTCACAAGAAAATACTTCAACATCGAAGTTTTATTGCAGTTGAATGTTGTGGCAAATAAAATTGTTGTAGTTGATCATATCCCATGACTTGAATTGATGTGCACAAATTAAGAAGTAACGGCTAGCATTGGACTGCATATCTCGATAATTACAATGGTGTTGTGTATGGAGTTAGGAACAGGAGATAGTTCATACAATATGAATCTATGATGATGTATGCATGACAAAGTGATGTTAAGTACTACACGAAGATGAGTAGGACCACCCCTTACTTTCATTAATTTGTAGATCTACAATAAATCATCCTCAGCTGCAGGTAATTCTAAAGATTGTGGTAAATAGGCGTTATCTTTTATTTCATTTTGTAGTTGTGTTGGAGTTAGACGCAAAGGATTGACTCGTCCGTGGTGAGTGTCAACCAAGGTATCTAAAATACATGTTTGTATGTTCTGCAATTTGTTTGCAAGGAAGGAAAGCTGCATGAATCCTGCGTTGAATAGTTGGGTTAACTTAATCTGATAGAACTCACTATGCAAAACCTGTCCATTTCTATTTATGCCATTTATTTGTGATTGAAGATGATCAATGTTGGACTTTGTGGGTGTAAGACTTTGTCTTAAAAGATTCATAATAGAGTTGACAGGTGATGTGTGATCTCTTAAAAGCTTCAGAGAATATGTATAATTTTCTTGTAGACTTGTGATTGTTGATGACGTCTTGTCAGCTTATCCAGAATCAAGTATTCCAAATAGTGAGTGCGCGATATTTCGGATGAAATCGATGGCGCCTCTTTTGGTTCGAATTTTGTACAGGAGTCTATTATCTAGGTTCAAAGCGGCTTCACATATTGTGAAGTGGTTTATCATATTACAACATGCGATGTTTGGCTCCATTTTCTTGCAAAGTTGTCCCAAAAAGTCAGTTCGATTAATGAGCAGCGCTGTATTAGTCCAGTAGGTTAACAGGTCGCAATAAACTATAAAGTTCCATCGACGAGTAGAAATGGCTGTTGATCCATCTTCTTCAAAATTGATGCCCAGTTTTGATTAAAATTTTTGCTTATTTACCGTGCTACATAATACGAGTGGAAGTATTAGTACCATTGTCAGAAGTTCACGCTTTTGTGTTCAGGTTCAATATTTTTCTCTGAATTGAATTATGTTCCGTTTGAACCACATGCGGCGTTATCATGAATAGCAAATAATGCAAGGCGATGCATTGGATATTTAAAAATTCCCTATGCTGTTTTTAGGTCAACAACTCGGAACTTGTGATTCGACTCAATAGCCATTTCATAAAAAAACGCTGTTTTCTTTGATGATAACCACGTCTCTTGTTTTGATATTGGGAGATGATTTCTTCCATTTTTGTCGTTTGTCGCTTATGTCAACATTTGGCGGATTGTTGCTTCCAAAATTCGTGCTTAAGCTGCGAAACGAGTACCCAACTTGACAGAAGTGATAATTTCTTTCAGCTCGCTGCACTATCCACCTGGACTGTGGGTGCTTCAGCAGTTAATAAGTGTTCCGAAGTTAATAAGGACATATCGCATGGACTGTTGGGTGTTAAAGGACGAGAGTTCAAAATAACTTTTATCTCGACAATTACAGTTTCTAATTCTTCATATTTTAGGGGTGCATTACCAACACTACGGTTTAGAAAGTGTGTTGCCGATTTCACTGCTGCTATTCCATTTGATCGGCATGTTGATGTTACTGATTCTTTTCCCTTGTCGAAAAGAATTAAGCTAGCTAAGTTTGTCAATTTAGGCGCCAAAAACGGCTGTAATTTTTGTTGAGGGAAGATTTCCCATTATCTGTTGACGTAAATTGGGACAAGATTTGTTGCATTGTATGCAACTTTTTATTAGCCAGAATCTCTGCCTGCTAATAGTGCTTGTAGGCTGCAATCTTTGACTTCATTATGCACCAACCTGAACAAAATGTAACTTTTACATCATTGTAGGGAAGAAGCATCGGATGTCTTGCGTCATAGGGTACACTTGATTTTTCTAATCGGTCTTCGACAGGAATGATTTCCGTTTCATCAAGGAAAGCACATGGGCAACCAATCAAGCTTAGTTTTCCAATTTCTTAAAGTTTAACCATGTGGTGTTCAAATCTTATGGAAGGTCTTCAGCCCAGCATAATTTAAGCTGCCGTAATTGGTAGATAAGGAGTTTGGCTCTGACCACAACAGGAGCCAAAAGTCCCAACAAATCAGAACATACGGTTTGCTTTGTAGCACACCTCATTGGTTCAACTTCAGATAGCCATATAAGTCCCAGGGTCTTAACAAATTCTTTCTCGCTATATTAAAATCAGTATTGGCTTCACGATCATCTTGAGGAATACCTTGGCCCAATCGAAAATGGTTTGTCCTTCACTTGTGGCAATTAAATTTACACTTTGTTAAAATGCGTATTCACTCTTGCTGCGATTCAATTGCTGTAGCCAGACGAGAGCGTGAGAGAGCATGGTAAAGCCCGCCATGTCAGATGAACGCCCGATGCTAATATATCTTGAAGAAGGGTAGTCCGATTCTGGCTAGCCAGGATTGCATGGTTAATCTGACGGCAGGAGTGTTTATGTCGCGTAAAGTAAACCTAAAGGTTTTATAGTCTAACTTTAAGCTCTACGGAGGTTAGCAGCCCACTCACCATGTCACGTGTACCTACGGGTAGAGGTGACAAAATTGATTTACTGCAGATTGGTCCTTGCGAGGGAAGCTTGCACTCTTACATATATTTGGCAGCCGCGGTTGAAGCACGTATGTCCAGTTTGAAGGTAGCAGTTAACCAACGTATAAGCCCTGACTGCTTGGGTACGGCCCTTCGAGGGATAGCGTGGTGATTGTAGTTTCTATCATTCCAAAAGCGAATAATTTAGAGATGATGATAGGCCTCAACATTCACCAGAGTGGGTTTATTGAGTTATACACAATAAACTTATCTGGAGTTTCCAGTGTAGTTTAGGCCCCTAGCCTAGGGATTGTCTAACTCTCTGGAGGGCACCAGTTACGCTAAATTAATCATTGCATTTATCAATTGCATTTTTTTGCAAACATTTGGTAGCAAGACATGGCGCAGCGCGAGTTCCGTATGAGTTGATAGCATTTTACGGGATATTACGCAATCCTTTCCCATAAAATCATTTGATATTTCCTGTCGTCTGCATTTATCAAAATTTGTCGATACATCTTCTCAATACCTGTAGTGAAGACATATTTGGATAAGCGGAAGCGAACGAGTATCTAGAACAATTCACTTCGCACAGTTGGATCAATATACATAAAATCATTGAGTCGTCCGGATGATGTTTTGGATGATTCATCAAACATCCTCTGTTCATACTCCTTTATGAACTTGATGTATTGTGCTCTAATGGCAGGATCGTTGAGTAATCGACATTCAAGTTCGAAGAGTCTTGTGAATGCTACATCCTTAGATTCGCCTAGTACGTGAGGGTTTTTACGGAACGGAAATTTGACCATGGCCTTTCTGAGTTTTTCGCACATATTAAATGAAATGTGCCTCGCATTGCTGTTCGGTTTATGATGAGCCTTTATCCCATGAGCTATCGTCGTCCATTTTTCAAAGTCGCTAAATCATCTCCATTAACAATTTATTGTTATGAGGTTCAAAGATAGTGGTGGAGACTGCGCATGTTGCGACCTTATTTTTAACTTCATTTTGTGATAATTTGCCACTGATAATAAAACCAAGAGATATGTTTAGAAGAATTGGAAGATTATCTGATAGAACTATTTTCCTATTTTGAATTAACTCGAAATAATATTCTACACTAAAGAAAGCATCTGTTTTTCCAGGTTGGTTGGAATATGGATCATCAAATGTAGATATGGAGTTTTTTATGTAGAAATATCGAACTGTCGAATTGGCTGGACCGGCTGAGGTACAATTTCTAGATGACTGATCCCGGTTGAAGCAACTGAAGCGAAATTTTTGTGATTGAACATACTTCAATTTTTCCGCTTCTGATAATTGGAGGAATCTGATGTAGCGATATTAGGCATGACTTCCAATGTTACAATGTGCATTTATCACTTTTCTCTCAGCACGTACTTCAGACGATACTGTTTTGTGTGAAGGATGTGGCGGTCTTTCTTTGTGGTTGATATAATAATAATTAATAATAATAATAATAATAATAATAATAATAATAATTAATAATAATAATAATAATAATAATAATAA
>KK502951.1:12596-33768 GCA_000688735.1 Glossina austeni | reverse complement strand
TAATAATAATAATAATAATAATAATAATAATTAATAATAATAATAATAATAATAATAATAATAATAATAATAATAATAATAATAATAATTACTATCAGAATAACTTTTGCAAGCTTCCAGTTTTCTGGAAAAACGGGAGTAGTTATAATGCAGTTATATAACACATGGTTACTTATTAAAACGATAACTATTTTTAAAAATTTCAACATGGTTCTATCAACACTGCAAACATTTGATATAACCTTACCAAATGCAGTGTGCAGCTCACAATCATTAATACATGTAAAATAGGGGTATCGAAACTAAAGTTCAAGTCATCTAAGAAATAATTATTTAGCGAATAAACATCTCAGGTCATCGTTGACTGAGTCACTATTGTTAGCCCTTGTTAATTGATTTTATTTACTCTTGATGTCAACACTGTCACATTTTTTAGCAAAATGGCTTTTCGTCTCCATACAGTTTTTTTAGCTTCGTTTCTATACTCCAAAACACACCCATTAGTGAGAAGTAGAGTCTTTAACGTAAGCTTTATACGCAATGTCTCTAAGAGATCTTGTATACATTACGTCTGGAGATTTAATCCACTCCGCCGATTTCTGTGTAATTTTAAACGGAGACAAGGGAACTAGAGAAAACATTTTGGAAATTTCACAATGCAGATCACTAATTTAAATTGGGAAAAAAGTAGAATTATTCAGTATAAAAACATTGTGTCAAAAACGTCACTGGTCTTATATAAAAAAAAAGTGTAAATGTACATATCATAAAGAATTCATAGACCAGCAGCATATTTGGGTCAATACTAAACGCGTTCATTGCAACTTAAGCCAACAAGCCAAAAAACAATGTCATAGTGAGAACGACATTATCTTCAAACAAAATAAATGTAAAGAAAGAAGAGCAAAGAATATAAAACTTTAGCAATAAAAGTAAGTATAATCGTGAATGGGAAGAATGCGTAAGTGAGTATAGTGGGAAAATAATAGACAGATTAGTAAACGAGAAAAGAATAGTACATCGTGGATCAAAAAAAAATTTAATAACAATTTGTTAATACGATTTTACCGCAAAAACGTTCAAATTAAGGCATAATAGAAATTCTCTCTGAAATCAAATAGCATCTAGTATAGTCTCAACTCCATCACTTTTGTGAGCACAGCTGGAGGCCCCATTGCGAAATTTGTACCCATTAATCCGCTTTTCAATTTGCGTCAGCTATAAAGAAGTTTACGGACTATGGGTGTAAGGCAATCAATTAAAAAACCTGTTTTATCAATAGTCAGCCCCTTCTCGTTGTTCGATTACGTCTTTTAATTTTAACGAGCGAGTTTCGTAATGTTTTCCACTATAGAGTTTCTTTTAACAGCCGAATTGGATTTCATTAACACTTCATTTTTGTTTTTTATACTTATGCACTGATTTATGTCATTATCACTCAAAGGAACTTTATATATACTCGTAATTTTCAAAATTAAAGATGCAGTATTAGGAACAGCTTGTAGAAGACGAGTTACAATAACGTGTGCTCTATTTAAATGTCTCATTAGGACATTGTGTGACCTTTCAATATCGGTGAGTTTGTTGGTATTGCTTTTATCAATTTGTTTGATGAGTTCGGGACACTGGTTTACATCAGATTTTATTTCATTGGTCTTACTAAAGAAATTTTGTTGAATCTTGGATGCGTATTCATTAAAATTAGCCCCAAAACCTTTTTTAGTTCGGATTATGCAGTCTTCTGACCTTTTACGACGTCACTCGGTCTATTATTTATATATTGATTGATTTCTTGGATAGCTATTTGTAATTGAAAAGCAAACTCGTTTAAAATTGTTTTCAATGGCATTTCGATTATTTATCTAGAGTAAAATTTTCTTGTCAAATTATTACACTGCGTCATTCCTTTAGTGTTTTTTCTTTGTTCATATTTCTTAATGAAGAAATGTATATCAGGTGTGTTTAAATTAAAATGTTTAATTTTTTCAAATTGAAGCATCTTTTAGACACATATTTGTTGGTTTCGAGTTTATTAGATGCTATGATAAAAATATCTAGCGTTGGCACCATTTTATATGGACTTTTTGTTCTATTTATATTAAATGATTGACCCACTTAGACTTTCTACTATTCTTTCATGGTAGGGCTACCAATTTATTTTCGTTTTAATATCTCTTCTAACTCGTTTTAATATTTCTTTGTCTATCTATTTCTTTTCTTTGTATTTTCCAAAGTATAAATCAAATTCTTTTGTGCCAATTTAACTGTTATTGCGTTTGTATACACTAGATACCTATTTTTAGGGTTTTAAGTCACCTAGTCAACTGCCTCTTTGATCGTTTATGATGAACTGATTACATTCAAAATTGCAGAGAAAAGTCCACCATTATTTCATATAGACAGACTCGATCCTCTTTCCCGTTTCCTTCTTGCGTTTGCTCTCTCATTTTATCATGAATCATTTTCTTTGATTTTATCATAGCAAAAGGCAAACATACCACAATCTAAACAGAATTCTGAACCGATCTCTGCCCTTGTGGTAAGAACATGGCAAATGCGGACTATTAGACCCCCTACACTCGTAAACACTACAACTTGTTAATAAGAAAATGTGATCTAAGGATAGTGTCATAAGTTCATCAGACACATGTTTTCACCGCGCATGGGCACTATAGCTTGAAAACTAAGTAATTAGCAAGTATGAATTCATCACTCAGAATAGTTGGTATTTTCTATTGGTTTTGGGGAAAATAACGTAAAAAGTGAAGTCAGCGCGATAAGAAAAGTTCGAAGTGCCTGTCACCCTACAAATGTTTTGGTATGTAGTTATAACGTTCACTTTTAAAAGTGTGTGTTGGTATTGATATTATTGTCAAACTCTACATAGATGTTACTTCATGATATTATCTTCAAACTTTTATTTGAAAACGTAATCGTGTGCAGCCATGCGTATAAAAAATGAACCAATGACAAAAAACATGAACGTATTCGTGTTGATTTTGACCGTTTTTAGTAAAATCGGACCATATTGCAGTGAAACTATTCAAGTTAAAAAAAATAGATAAATGGAGATTTGTGAATAAAGTTTTAAAGATCCATTTCTTATTTATGTTAAAACTATTCATAAACAGGACGCATGACAATTTCCTAATACCCGCTACTGGTTTGCTTCTATGCATGGATTATGTATTTTAACGTTTACAAAGCACAACAATGCGCAACAAAATTCTGAAAAACACATATACACATTTTTTTCATCTTTGCAAATACCTTCTTTCTTATTCTATTTCTGGAAATACGCCTTTCCGTCTTTGAAATCTTATTTAAAACAACAAACTTCTTAGTTTCACATCTTTTTCCTCGCGTATAACTTAAGTTTAAACATTTCTCGAAGTTAGTGTAGTATACACTTAAGAAAAGAAAATAAATCTGCGGTCTTTTTCTTGATTTACATATCGAAGATCTTTTTAACTTCTTTATAAGAGTCTTTGCGTTAGAATCCACATTCAACTAATTCCCCGCAAGGCTTTGCTCGGAGTTATCTGGAAACCAAATACAACTCACAACACGCAATATGAAGATTTTTTAAATTGTACAACTATCTATAAAGATCCATGGAATGTATAAAGTTCTACTTTCAAATATCGCACATCGCATCAAATATTAATCCATATGTCTCTGGATTGGTACGAAATGTCCTACGTGTAAGGGTGTGTACAATAAGGTATATGTGCGCAACGGCAAAAACGGCAGAAGTGCTCTTGTATATATGTATATCAATATATATCGAAGTAGATAGTGGGTTTAATCTGTACCACAGTCCCCGTAGTTAACCTTCTATGGAAACCAGGTGAAAGATTTGGTCAGCGGAAGGCACCGCATACGCTTTCATCTGAAAATGATATTAGTTTAGTATGGGAATAAAAACAATATTGTGCCATTAGTTAAATGTTTGTATTGCTCCATTTTTTTTTTTTTTTGGTCAAGCCAAGTTGTGTTGCTCTTAACGTTACTTTTACTAAATGCAAGCAATTTGGAAGTATTTTGCTTCGTAACCAAAAATTCTTTGTTTTTTGTTTCGTAATTTTGGATGCTCCCCATACGATTTATCTTATTTAACGGATTTTTGCGATGTTTTGCGAAGAAAATTGGAAACAATATTATGGAATGGGTGGAATGGAATGTACTATCGTTGGGTTTGTGGGTAGGAAGGTCATTTCCGTACTTTTACATAATCCAGAACGTCTAATATTTATAGCAAAATTTTATGTAAAATATCTTGAGGTTGTAAAAAATTTGAAATTCTAATAACTTTTCGATGGATTTTACAATTAGCTTTCATTCTTAGTGCATTTACATAGTCGCTCAATTTTTGGCAATGAGTATATTGAACCTGTTCACACTGAAAATATATCTAGTGTTGCATGTATTGGGTTTTCTTTTAGGACGCTACTAGTTGTGTTAAGAGTGCGTTAAAAAATTGTTTAAGAATTGTTTTACTCTACGCAAACGGTGATTAGTAAACATAGCATCCAAATTGATTGAAATTTCCTCCCTTATATCGTAACAAGTTGTACTTACTGCACCCTTAGTTTAATTATTATATGTCTTACCCGATGTAAATGAGAGAGAATCTTTGAATATTGTATTGTGCATAAATTTCCTAAGTAAAATAAGAAAGAGGAAAACTTTTTTTTCTTTTGAAGTAAAATTAGACTATCCGTTAAGAAAAGTGGTCACATCTGTTAAATAATTCGAGAAACATACACGTGTATGTGCACCATCATTAAAAATTAAAATTAAAATATTGGTAGTAGAAAATGACATATAAACGTTGCTTGTGTTTTGTGTGAAAAAACATAATTGCTATCATCTCAATGGTTGCGTATCATCTAAATATTTAAAGACAATTTCTTACTCTCGACAATGGTAGGAAGTTTGAAAATGTTGTGAATTAATTGTGTGTTAATTAATTAATAAATTATCTTGTGTAATTACCAAATGCGCATTAGGATATACCATGCAAGATGAAAATTTCTACTTAAAATCTATATACAAATAAATTTCATATTTTGTGTATAGAAAGTTGTTGTGGGTGTCCGTTTTACTTGTCTTCTGTGACCTTGAAATATATTCGCGCTATTCCCAGTTAACATGTGTTGAAGTAAGTATAAAATTGAAGATAAAATGTTGGAATTACTTAATTAGCGATCTGTTTTGCAATTCGATCTGCAAAATTCAATCAATAATACCTAGTGTAACCTTTTCATCTAAGTTTTCTTACATTAAGCATTTGAATACCAAACAGGTACAGAGGTGAATTGCGAGATCGGATTACAAAAAGTGCATGTATATACATATTATCTTCCAATGTGCAGGTGCAACTGAGTGAAGTTATATACTGCATATGTCCTGACTTGAGGCCAATTTGAATATTTCTGGTTAAGCGCTTTGCATTTAAATTTTGGTTCTTATTCTTTTATTATTTTTTCTCCATTTGTGCGAAGCTATCGTAAAAGGCCTCAAAGCATATTGTCATAATTTCTGTGAGAGGAACGTGAAACATGGTCTTCAGCCAGAGCATGTTTAAGAGACACTATTACTTTCTTTTACAGAATCTTAATTCTATAAAGTATATGAACACTGTGTAAATTAAATTTTTCTTATGTCAGGCTTTGCCATGGTTTTGCAATTGAGATGTTTCTTACTTCTTTTTGGTTATTACATCGTTGCTGGAGCGATAGCAGTCCTGCCACGATCTTCTTTTTCAGCAACTACACCGTCCTATAAATATCAGACAGTATCGTCGAGCGAGAACGACGACGATTTCTTGTCGCAAAAAGGTATAAACAGAAATATGCTTGCCAATACAACAGACTTTTATATTTGTTCTTTATAGACAATATTCTAGAAAAATCATACCATGGTCTAATAAGAGAGAACGAAACGTCAGTTGAAATAACACCACTTATTAAAGTGGATGAAGAAAAAATTTGCAATTTTCAAATTGTAAAAAAGCCTTATCATGAGGTGCCGTTCGAAATTAACTTGATTAACAACTTGGGCATGCTTAAAGCGCATCGGACACTTAACTGCGAGAAGCGTAAAAGCTACCACTTCGAGATTGTAGCAGTGTTCTGTGATGGAACACATTCTGCTTCGGCAAACGTTCACATAACAGTCATCGATGTAAACGAGTACGCGCCGACGTTCCTGCAGCCCTCTTATGTAACGGAAGCCGATGAAGGAAGGCTCTACAAGGAGATAATCAGAGTTGAAGCAATCGACAAAGATTGCACGCCTTTATATGGAGATGTCTGCAAATACCAAATATTAAACGGAGATCAGCCATTTTCCATTGACAACGAAGGTTCCATAAAGAACACTGAGCCTCTATCCCATAAAATTTCACATAACTATATATTGTCGGTAGTAGCTTTTGATTGTGCGATGAAACAATCGAAACCAATAATGGTTAGCATAAAAGTGCGGAGAATGTGTGAAGCGCGTTTTCTGGGCATACCCGAACGCATTGACTACACGGTAATTGAATGTCAACAAGCATTACATAAATGTTTACCGTTTGATTTATTTCTCTTTAGGCCTCATCGACAGAAAGCTTGTTCTTATTTCCAAACGCCCGATTGGAATTATGTGGCATGTTATGCGATAAACCCAATTTAAACGTAAACATTGTATTAAAAGTAAGAAGATGAATATTGAAAAATTAGAATATTTTAAAGTTAATTCCAATTAATTATAGACTAAACATATTTCATTTGGTTGCGATCGTGATGTAAGTAACTGTTCTCGCCATTCCGATTTGATCGATCTTCTTCCGCGAAGCACTGATTGGACGAGTGACCTAAGTTATGATGAAGGACCGGAACCTATATTTCACTTTGATGGGTTTTCTGGGGTTCGCGTGCCCCATAAAATTTTGTCATATCAAGATTTCTCTCAAGGACCCTTCAGCATAGTGACAATTTTTCGTCATTTTGTTGAGGCTGGCCCAACGGCTTCCAATAAACATACAAAGGAACACATTATCTGTAACGCCGACGATCATAAAATGAATCGTCACCATATGGCGCTCTTTGTGCGCAATTGTCGTTTGATCTTATTGTTGCGCAAGAACTTTAACGAAGGAGATTTGAATATCTTTAGTCCAGCGGAATGGCGCTGGAAAATCCCGCAGGTGTGCGACAACGAATGGCATCATTATGTGCTTAATGTCGATCAAAACTCCAAAGTTGATCTGTATATTGATGGGCTACGTTTCGAAAGCTCCACTGAAGACCATCATAGTAATCCAGAAGTGATTGATGATTGGCCACTGCATGCAGCCCACGGCATCAATACAACACTCACTGTAGGTGCCTGCTACCAAAGCTCTGAAAATCATCTTAAACACGGCTTTAATGGTGACATATCAGAGATTAAGATTTTGCTAAATAGAGTATTTTCACCGACTGATGTCGAATGCGGTACTAATTGTGCGGAGCACTTGTTACCTCCATTCGGCAATTTTTTAGATCCCGAAACACAAATACAATGTAACACTCAACTTAACGAAATTTATATTGCGGCTCACAATAAAGACCGTTTGGAACAACTGCTTCAGCGCATACAATATATTAATACGAAGGACAATCCTACAATAGGTCGTCGTAATGTTGAGTTACGTACTGCTCTGTTGTGCATTAATCAGACCACCATACGTTTGCCAACAGTAGAAACATATGTTATGGTTAATGAACCTAGCAATACACTTTCCTTAGCAACTGCCTCATTTCCCAAATACAAGAACAGATCCACCAATATCAACGTCTACAGTTCAGAACGGCCAGACCAGATAGGAAGACCTATTGTAACATCAGCACCTTTTCTGGTATCTACGCAAAACCACAAACATCTAGTTAATAATAATTTTGAATCCAAAATTCATTATGAACGCGGATCTATACAAATCGTTATAAAAGGTGCGATTTACTATCATTTGCTTGCTTTGTTTTGCCTACTTATAGAGATAACTTTATACAGAAAGATAACATAAAGGCAAAGCAAGAAAATTGGTCTTACATTCTTCTTGATCGTCCCGACTGTACATCCACTCCCTTATCACTACAACGTTGTGTTAATATGTTTCAAGTGTCACTGTTTCCATTCTAATATTGCATTTTTCGCAAAAATGCTGATTGCTTACCTTTAAAAGTGGTTACGAGAGCCTTATTAGCCATATGGTAGATTAGGAAACACAACACATCTACCGTTGTTCCTTACCACTTTGGGGCGAAATGAATACTAATTTGTATAAATGTAAATTTTTCATCTGCAAAGATCTAGCGCAATCTTACAAATTATTACTGAAATAAGTTCTGTCGTTTGAAATTGATTGCTTCATAAAACGAACATAACAAGTTCAATTTTTCCTAAATTTTGGATATAGGAAACTAGGCCATTGACGTTTGCACGATATACGTGCCAGTTTTTGTCAGCTTTCGCTCATTGTATATCAAAGTGTAGATAGATGGATGGCAATAAGCAACAAAATGGACTAAGTGGTAGAAGAGTTTGGTAGTAAATCACGAGATTTGGGCCAAAGAGTTTTGGTCTTGAGAACGACGAATGCTCTGCAGCTTCGCGGGAGGTGTTGGAGAGAGAAATTCAAAGTTCAGCAAAAACTCAAAAAGAGCTTGCTGTATAGTTAAAACTAAAACAGCATTTTATTTCGGGCTCGTGTGCGTAGATACAAATCTCACATCTCGTAGCAATCCGTTTCATAACCGATTGATAATCAGAAATCATCTTCTCACACACATTGTAAAAAGCGGGCAAACTACTTTTTGTGTCGCATAATACCGAACGCGGCTGTTACACTAATAACGTTTCTGATGTGAAATATGACACAGATCAGACTACGGATGTAGAAAAAAATTATTTTTGTTATTCAATAGACATGCGCTGTTTAACTTGAATATTGGTCTTCCTTTTTATACGCAGTATTATAACGAATCGCTGAGATATAAGAATTTGAATCAAACCCATTCAATCAAATTATTATTTTCCGTTGAAGTCTTGACATTCGATACCAAAGGTCAAATTAACATGTAATAGTAAATTTTAATTAAGCGATCAGACACTTAATCTTTGAAGCCAAACACTTAGATAAGATATGAACAGCGTTCCATATCATAGCCAACTTTATATGATTCCGCCTAATACGAATTGTGATATATATCACAATAATGCCACAAATAATGGACGATCTTCGAGCAAAATAAGTCTGCATAGAGGTATTGGGCAATATGTACAGCGCATTGCTAAAATGTGTGATTATGTTTTAATTCAAAATGATTGGATTTTAAAACTATTTTGACCCTACCAGATAATCGGAAAATAGTGTCAGTTGAAATTAATCCAGCCCATAATCAATCCAATCAAATCCAGCCCGTCATCAACAAAATTAAGCAGACCCACTGGAAAGAATCCAGAGTTTTGTATTTATGTGTATTTAAGTAACGATTTCGATCTATTATATATCGTTCTTTGCATTTTTTTTTTTCTCTTTTTATGTATGCACATCAATTTTATCCATAATTTTTTGCTTTTTTACTTTATTAGGTAACTCAAACAATTTGGTAACGTATCCAGAAATTAAGCGCGGAGTGCATATTTTGGGAACCATTAATGTCAGTGTAATTAGTCTTATTGGTGAACGCATTTCAGCTGAATTGCAGAGCTTGGACACCTGCAGTGTTATTGTATTTCCTTCATTAAATCCTGACCATGAAGAAATAGAGATTGATGGCGACGAGACCCTCTCTACTACTTTGGACATTAAGACTAATATTAACAAAGATGGCGTTGAAATGATTGGAACTGATAGTGTGGCTAACTATTTGTATGTACTAAAAGCGTTAGTGTACAGTAACAAGAAGCCGGCCTATTACTTGAATCGGGTTTTTAAAGTGGCATGCTCACAATTGAATTTACAATACAATACAGGAGAGTTTACATTAACTTTAACAGTTCTGCACCCTAAGCAGATACCCACTGGTGTTCTAGATTTACCAAAGACAACACCTAATGCACTGTTGGCTTTTTCGGCTGCCCACACAGATTATGGTAACATCAATTATGCTGGTATTTAAAAATTAAAATAATTCTAAACTCTTTATACTTGCCACTAGCGTCTCGGAGGCTCTATATTTTGTTATAATTTTAGAATGCGATAGACTGTTTGCTTGTTAGATTATTATCGTCTCAGTTAAAAGCGCTCGTGATAATCTTAAGTAGGCATCGAGTTTTTGAAGGTTTAGTTTCAAATACTTCTGCTTTTTCCCTGCATTTAGTGATAGCTATATTGATTTTGCGCTTATAGTACTTCACAAACTGAGTTTTTTGTATATATTTACATGGATCTCTTCATTAATGGTTTGTATCGGAATTGTAAACAAACCACATTTCTCTCACCCCCCTATTTAGATAATAAAATTTTCTCACACGCCATGTCACATCAGCATGACGCACAAGAACCCAAATCAAAATTACACTCCACTGGCCACACAGGTTTGTACAGCATTAAATACTTTCCATGCTATCATTAATTTCATTCGAATGTTACCTTATACTTTGCAGCTGAAAGTTCACATCCAACAACGCTAATTATACTAGTTTGTGTAGTTTCGGTTATTCTTTTGAGTGGAGTATCCATTGCTCGCTTGAAAAATAATAACAACCACAAATACGCTGAACGTCATCAACCTTGCCCAAAGGTCTGATCATATATATCAAGTTAAAAAAGTAAGATGAAAATATTTTACCGTATATTTTAACGCTTATACAGATTGTTGACGAAGGGCTTACCTGGGATGACTCAGCCTTGACAATTACGATAAATCCCATGCAAGGAGATGCAATTTCTGAGGAGAGTTCCGATTCAGAAATTTCGGAATCAGAAGATGAAGAAGGTAATGCTATAAATTTTAGGAAAGGCTTTCACTAAAACGTTCTTATGCAATCCTTGTAACGTGATGTTTTCACCTTTCAACAGAGGTGAAGCCGTCTTGAGACGATTCATTTAAGACAGAAACTACGTACTTTATTTAATATCGTGTTTTTTTTTATTGCGCGTTACTGCACGAACTTTATACTTTTGCCTGCTAGCCCGAGTTTGAGTGGCTAGCAAACGTGCTGTGTTCGTTTTGCTAACTAATTCGCCCTACTTGTTTGCGGAAGTATATTGGCAAGCAGAGCCTTCGGTTAATTTATTTGACTTGCTTGCCGCTACGCTTCAGTAGCTAGTGATTGACCCTTCGGTTAACCCAATTAGCTTTCTCACTACTTTACGCGCTCTCTCACTAACTCTCTTATGCATTCTAGTCCTTTTTGGTGGTAAATGATGGCCTTCGGTTAACCCGGTTTACCTTCTTTCCATACGGATGGGTGTCTTAAGATTGACAACAGAACCCTCGATTAACTCAATCAACTCTGGCGTCCCGTCACAATCCACTAACTTAATGACTCAATTCGCTATTGACCAACTACAGCAAGTTGGATGAATTTCCTATGCTAAAATTAAGGAGATAGTCCATTTAACATTTGTAAAATAACCTAAAGGCTAAGATATGCGCTAACCGCAGTTAGGTTTGTTACTGACTCAAAATTCACTGCACAAACTATGCCTTTTATATCATCACTGCCAGAAGCGCCCACCACACAAAGATATAAGTTCTTGGGAAAATACAATAAACTTATATGCGTAAGACCCAAAATGGCTATTTTAATTCAGTATGGTTTTTTTTTTTAAGGAAAGAAGTTGATGCATACGCAAAAGAATAAGATATGCCATACTATAAAAAAATGCGATACTAATAATATGAAAGCTAATATTAATATCAGTAATGGTAATAAGTAAGTAATAAATCAATAAAAGTAGGGTTTTATGAAAATGGCAACAATTGCAACAATAATCCATGAAGGTAATGTTAACGATATTATAAATATATATAAATGTAATATGATGATATCTATAATAATATATACAAAAATAATGTGATGATACCAACAAGAGTATATATATATGTCAGGATAATAGGAAAATATCAACAATAATATGTATGAGCGTAGCAATAATAATGATATTAACAAACGTAATGTATCAAGGCAAGTTGATAATGAAATCAATCCTAACAATATATAGAAATAATGGCAGCAATAATATTATGTAAGTTATTAATGGCATCAACAATAACAAAGTGTCCATGTGAAAGCATTAATAATGATAAATGTGTATATAAAGTTAGCATAGCAAGACACAGATTAGTAAATAGCATTGATAGGAATGGTATTCGGAAAAGAGCCTAAATGGCAATTATACAACAGAAATAGGCACTCTCATAAAAATGTTATCAGCAGATTGTTTCTATACATAACGCGTGAGATAATTTCTTTAGTTATGGCCTATAGAAACATGCCTCTAAGAGCAAAATAGATGGTAATAATACTTTGCTTTTTCCCTAATATCATATCTATCTTATCATGTATTAATGGTCGACATTAGATCGCTTGGGTGTATTGAAAAAACATTTGAGAAGTCATGAATATAAACGATCATGATTATGAAGATCATGTTTTTTTTTTTCATGTTTTTTTTTTTTTTTTCTTCCTATGGGATACAATTAAGTCGGCGGTTAAAAGGCAGATGTTGACAGCAAAACGAAACATGATTGACTTTACTTCGTCACATCCTAATATATAAGCAACTTAAACAATTCATAAACTTTCAACAGAATTTTCCACTGACTTGAATTACCACCAAAATCCACCACTGACTTGATATTGTAAAGCTCATTGAAATTTTAAATTATGATTATTCTTAATTTTATAAATGAATAATACATATATATTTACCTATGTAAAGTTACGTACAACATTGCCTTTTGATTTCACTTACCGGACTTTAATTAGTTGTTTTCTAATTCCTATAGCTGACTCGCGTATGGGAACTGACCATTTTGAAATATAAAAGACCATTTCGTTTTTTATTTCGGTTTCATATCGTTTTACACGGCAAAAAAAAGCATAAACAAGTTTTCATCAAACTAACCCAATTAACTTTTCTTACATCCGTTGTTCTTTTTTCTCTTGTGCAAGTGGAATATTGTCCACAAAAAGTTCTATAGCATTAAGCATAAGTTTCTATTTTTTTTTGTTTTCTTTACAACGTTCGCAGTGTTCACACAGGGATCTCTCATCAGAAAATGAATTGGAGTCAAAACAGATTCACTGGTTAGATCATGTGAATTTGTTGTAAGAGGGTATAATTTCTATCTCTGCGATAACTATTGTTAATTCTGCTAGAGTACGACATCCTTTAAATGGTTGTTGGTTTCACCCAGGCTTATCCTAAGCCACCAAAACCGGCAATATATGTTTTGAAGTTTAGGTTTAGTTTTATTGTAGAAGGAGTAAATTGACTTAGACTATCTACGTAGTTGTTAAGAATATGGTATGCCTGCTTATTCTATAACATTAGAAATGCAAAAAAAATAAAGAGTATTACAATTGATGCCATGTATATGACGTACACAGCCAAAGAAAATCTACAAATATAGATATCCGATTTAAATATCACCGCTTTGCTTGCAAAATAAGTTATATATTAGGATTTACAAAAAGTTTGTTTATAAGAACGTTCTCAACTAAGTGACAGTTTAATGTGATTTTTTTGTAATATGATAATTTTTGTTTTCAGTGAGTCCACATTTGTTTTGTTTTGAAATTTTTACTAGAAAAAGCCTTGGGCAAATTTAAAATCCTTTTCAACAATGTAGTTTGGCATATTTGTAAATTTTTAATATGCGTTAATCAACAATTACCCCATTCTGGCATATAATAAAACCAACTTTACGTATTTACAGTACTCAATTTAGAAGACGTACTTATTTTCGATATGCTGAACATCATTGCGGAAGATCAATTTTATGTTAATTATATGTGTAGTATAACTCTCATGTATCTAACATCAAGTATCTGATCGGGAAAAGAAATCTCAGGACCTTAAATTGTCAAAATAAATTAAGGGAGAAAGGAAGGGTTCCCTTTTTGAGTAAAAAAGATGGTTTGCGCTCTTCTGAATTGAACTCGATTTTCTCTCAGTTACATAATTAAACAGAGACGTCCATCCCATAACATGACACTTGTAAAATATGGGACGCTGTACAAAATTTTCAATTATTACAAAACGGTACACATTGCCGTAATTTATATTATTTCGAGTTTTATTATAACACGATTTTAATCTAACACAAAACAACAACATGGTACGCATTGTTTTGCTTTATATTACATGTAAACTTCAATATATTATTTTACTTTATATATTAGTTTAAATAACTAAATAAAAGAGTTTCATACAACATGGTGGCGAGCGACGTCCACATTACATAAAATAAATGTATAGCATAGGATAATCAAGTTAATGTGGTGAGTAAATACTCATATCCTTGGCGTATACAGCAACGCGGAAATCATTAAGTTTCGGGAAGAAGACAACATCGAGTACAAAATTGGAAACGAAGTGAATCCTTGCGGAACACCTGCATAGATAGGTAGCAAATCAGCGTATTTATCTAAACGAGGAACGATAAAATGTTTTTTAACAAAAAGCTTTGAATTAATTTAACTTCGCGAAGCGGAAAACCAATATACATCATTTTAAAAACCAAACCGTTATGGCAAAACTTTTTTGAATGAAAGACAATTAAGCTAGAAGATTCTTTAGTCTGGAGCTTGTCTGACTTGTTGGTTTCTAAACCAAATGGTTCATTTGGAAAAATTTGCATTTCACAAGCGTTCCAAAGATCAATCGTAGAGAGCTCAACGGATTGGTAGGTGAATAACCGCTAACATCATTTGGTAGTTTGCTTGGCTTAAGTCAATATCTGTATACTCGAAAAATATGGAGCTTTATCTATAAGTTAATTATGTAAGTGAAAAATTGGATACCTTTATGGGGAACGTTTTTTGAAGTTATCTTTTCGCTGTCATCAAAATCTGGATACTTTTTTGGGCGCATTTCACGTACCAAACGTTGAACGACGTCATGCATTAGGAGATATGAAATGAAATTGGGTCAAGTTGCGCTACCAGAGAATTGACCATATGCTCTTTAGCAGCAGAGCATAACTTATAAGAACGACAGTTTGTATTTTATCGTTATATGCGTACATGCAGATATAATATTGCGTTTTTTACGCTGCAAATTGTTGCTTGTTTCTTTTATTATCATTAGGGATGAGCAATTTACAAGTATTCACATAGTAGTGTCTATAACGACTCGTTCGTCTTCTATAATAATTTCTGCTTCTGATTAAGTTTAGTATATAATAAATAAATTGATACAGTGCTCTATCTCCTTTGTGGTGGATATAGAATTGACAATGCTTTGATGGCCGTTCAAGGTATAAGTAGGAAAACGTCGATAAAATTTTCTTTTATGAGTGCTTGGGCGTTTAAAGAAAGTTGGACTGGTAATTGATCGGAATGAAACTCATTTTGGAACTAAGAAATCTGAGTTAAGCACTGATATATTAGTGAAAACCGAATCTCAAAAAGAAAGTGTAGCTCTTCGGTTTGTTAGAATATAACTCGGACCTTTAGTACATAAAGCTGCTACCGAAAAGTACGTTCTGGATTAATGCTGTATGCCCCTTTTAAATTTCTTCGTAAGCTTATTTCCCACAAAGCAAATAGACACTAATAGACTGTGGAATTTCCATTAGCATTACGCATATTCAGACAGATGTTTTAAATTCCATCAGCTTTAATTCATGACATTTCGCAAAATGTTAAATGTGGGCTTTGGCTACGTAAATGACATGTACTTACTAATGTTCCTGCTTTTAACTAGCAAAAGGTTGGTGTTTTAAGTGTCGTAGGGACGGATGTTGAAAAAAAAACTTCCTATAAAACTTTGGACTTATAAATTTGTGCATTGCGCACATTGTTATGACCTAAACGTGATTTGACATAAATTGTGCGTAAAGTATTTAATCCCTTTTTTATTCATTAATTATGTTCTATTTTACTATTCATTTCAGTGGTCAAAGGAACATTTGCTAATATCAACCAGTTAGAATGGGACAACTCGAATATATTTACTGCGGCAGTTAATTAAAATTAACTCATACCTAATCACTTACATAAACACATGCAAACACAATCCAGAAAAATACGCTAAGAAATGCTTATATATAAATAACATTTACAGAACAAAGTCTATACAGCATAAGTAATTAAATTTAAACACTATCATAAAATAAAGAAATTAATAAATGAATAAATAAAACAAAGATAAACCAACCGCACTGCGTACTGTTAGACATAAAAAGGCAAACAATATAACAAAATACTTAAATAAGAGACATTTGTCCTCGGACGAATTTAGAATAGTATAGCATACTCATATGGAAATAGCATAGCATGCTCATATGGAACATGGAAATATTACTTAACTCCAGAAATTCCTATATGTTTGCAAAAATTATAAAATCCAGTGATTATTTTCGATGCTTTTACCTATTGATGGAATAAAATTTGAAAAGGGATAGATAAATATGCGATTAATGAAAAATTGAGGTGTTAAAAATGGAAATGTAAGATTAATAGAAACTGCTTAAAAAGTACTCTGGAAATGTGATATTAGGGGCTATTTGGGCAGTATGTAGAGAGCATATTTACTATGGAGATTATAAACGTCAAGCTAGCCATTAAGAAAAAAGAATTTGACAATTTAAATAAACAGTGATATATTTAATTCAACTTATTAGACTTTGTTTTATATTTTTGTTTAATAGATTTTAATTCTTTCATCGATTTTTTTTTCCCATTATATCTATCAAAAGTATCACATAAATTCCGTTGTAACTCCAACGAGCGGGAACCCCAACTTGATACGAACGCAATCGATTACCATCAACCTAAAAACGGTCATATCGATTTTTTATTTCCTATACACTCAAACCAGTTCTTATGCGTTTAAGTGGTTCCTATTTACCGCATAAAAAAAAATTTTAATTGCGTTGCGAAAGCTATTTTTTATATATATTTTTTATGATTTTGTGAGATGAATAGGGACCGCGTAAACGCACAAAAAATACCGCGCAAAAACATGTTTGACTGTAGTACGATAGTTGCATGTTTATGGTACAACAACTCTCGAACGTAAAAAAATACTACTATTTAGCAGATAAATGGTATACGCAATTAAAAACTAAAATAATACGCGCAAGTCGGTGACGCGGAAATCAATATATGTTCACCGATACTAAATTGTTAAAGTCGAGCTAAACATAAAATATTAACTACCTCGACATGCAATTGTGGAATATATCTTAAATTTAGTTGTAAATCTATAAATGAGCTACATATGTTTTTGCCTAGCACGCGTCACACAAAAAAGACAAGGGAAATGGCCAGGTAAATATTACCAAAGTTTCCTTATCAATGCCATAAATATACGCTTCAATCAATAATTTAATATTAAATTATATACGTTATTGTGCATTTTGAAAAGAACCGCTTTGTGATACAAAAAAAATTGCTTCGCTACTGCCATACCATACCCCATTCTTCACGTGGTTTCTGTTGATGTTCATTGTACTTTGTGTATTACAGGCTTATAGATTTTTAAAGCAGGCTTTAAAGTATCGGAATTGTCGTAGCTGTTTAACGTTTGTCAACGTATTTTGGCTAATTCGCTCTAAATTGTAAATGTGCCTTACGGTAATCAATTATTGAGAACATATTGTTTTCATACTAATTATTGACAGCTAACACAGCGTATTCCTCTCTGATGCGAACATTACTAAAATTATTAAAGCTATACATTTGATACATAGAGCTATACATTTGGATATAACATATAAAGCTCACTTCAAAATGCAAAACTGGGCTGCAACAAAAATTTGTGTAGGCTCGATACGAAACATATACTGGTCTTTTAATCAGAGTGTACAGAGATACATTTCAATTTTAAATTCGTGAGTTGGCTTGGCACTCTATAAGAAAAACCTTTGGAGAATGTACTATATTATAAATAAGTTTCCACACTTTTTGCATGGTTTTTTACTCCGGTAAACTTCTCCGAGCAATGCAGACTACAGCGTTTAAAAAGAGTAAGAAATCAGCAAACAGGTCATTTGAAGATTTCGTTGATTTTTCTACTAATATGGTATCAATAATATGGAAAATAAAATAGATATACCATATGTAAAAATTTTTTTTACTTCGTTGTTTAGTAAGAATGTGTACCATAATTTTTAAATGCGGATGTTTATGGTTAGTGTTTTATTTGTAAAATATAAATAGTGAGAATAACAATACACAGAAGTAATGAGATATTTACTTCGGTAGATTGCACGTGCTCTTTTGTATTCGATTTGTTTAAATGGGACTTGAAAGAAAAAAGAAAAAAATTTATTATTGTTTTAATAACAATCTTAAATTTACAAATCCTAAAAGAATAAATTACTAAATAAAGGGACATGTTGATGCAATTGTGAAAGTGAGAACAAAAATAAATAACATGTTACAATTGCAAATTACATTCGACAGAGTCACCTCCATGCATGTTCACTCCAAATATGGTTCCGATCAGTTTATTAATATGGCCACAATTAACAATACATTTTAGTTCCAACTTATTTCTAATGTATTGTTTCGCTACATTACAGCCAATTCTTCACGAATTATAAATAAATAAGAAAAAAAAGCGGAATAAGTTGGAATTAAAATTCTATTGTTAAATGTTGTGGAAGATTGTAAACATACTCAGTTAAGTCAATGCAACATATATAAGAAGATGATCACACGGTTAAATCATATTCAAGAACAGGTTTCACCAGACTCACGAATAATCTTTTCATTATGTAGGGCTCGTCGAGTTCATTCGAACATTGCGTAATGAAGAATAATAGATTCGTCGCTTTATTTGTCTGTTTTTCTTTTACAAGCAGTTTGAAGCGAGGCTTGCTATTAAAGGTGACCCGTCAATCTCAAAATTAGGAAATTCTTTTCAAATTAAGATTGTTAATATGGCAAAGCGTTGGGAGAGCATCTGTTCTAGAGAAAGTCAACTTTCTTTATTATTAAGGAGGAAGGACATGAAGTTTACTTTGCACAACAAATCCATGCGATTCATATCGCCAAGAATTAAGTGTGGATTTTGTACGTTACTAGAAGATTAACACAATTTAGTATCATTCGTATATTTAAAAATTTTGACGTACTGAATGACGATAGAGAGATGGGTAAGATATAGAACAAACAATAACGTATAAGATATAAGTAAGACATTAACGGTTGCTTTGAGAGACCCTTGAGGAAACGGAGACGCCGGCCGATGGGCGCGATTTGAAAAGAATTTCCTGTATTTTTTTCTTTTTTTTCGTTAATTTACTCTAAAATTGACTACACAATATCACGCGAAGTTACTGTCTTATAAATACGACATTGGAGCTAAAACATTAGAAGAAAAAGTAAAAGTATAGTTTTTAAGTTGGGTATTATCCACTTAATCAAACGGGTCGAAAATTCTAGAAGATAAAGTTTCTCTAAACTCATGACGTCTTTAATCAAAGGGCTTATTGAAATCTACATGAGCAGCTTCAGCTGGACAATTATCGAAGAAAGCCTTATGGATGACGTACAATAATTCAAGGAGGTTGGTTGAAATCAGTCGAAATTAGATGAAGCTTTGTTGCATTAGGAAGATAATATTTTTGTCGCTTATTCATCGAGTAACAAGATATTCCAATAACTCAGGTAGTGCCTTTGATGAATCAATCGCCTAAGCCCTAAGTTAAACGATCACTCTCAGATTAGCTATATATGCAGTCGACGATCCGCGGATCAGTTAACAATGTCTCATTGTCATTTCAACAGTGGTTAGGAATTTTGCTAATCCAATTTTTTAAGCTCATTTTTTTAATGTTTTTTTGTAAAAGAAGGCGCTCTTTTTATGACGATTTTAATGTATTCATTGCATTGGTCCGTCTTGGAAGAAAGCCTAATGCGCGAAAGCATCACAGCAAAAAAAACGGAAGCAGAAAAAACTATTAGAAGAGAAGAAAAGAGAAAACGAAACACTCAATTGTAAAAAAGAATTAAATAGCAAGTTCATAACAATTACAATAAACAAAAAAAAACCTGGTTGAAAAACCTAATTAGTATTATAAAAAGATACTTTACTTTGGTGTTTTAGGATGCAAACTTAACCTGCCGGTGAGATCGCTTCAGGGGTCGGTTTTATTCGTCTCCAACGACTCCTGTCATATTAACTTCAACCTGTTACTAAAGTATATCTGTTTTACGTGTCCAATTTGGATATACATTCATAAGGAAACGACACTTCCATACACGGACGTTGTATGGTCACTCTCGGAATATCCATTCCCGTCTGCCAAATCAGTGAAGACAATAAACTACGAAAGGAAAGTCGGTTGACGTGTACTTCTGTCAAAATTTGAGCACACGCCCTTCTTCTCGACATTAATCTTACCGCCAAAGAATCAAGGCTTGGATTTCATAGATTCGCATATAGCACGACTAATGGAAGGAGTTTCGACTAAACCGAAAGCCAACAAAGTTGAGAAATTTCTAAGCACTTTCAACGGTAATGTGTGTACACAATCTATTTAATAATTTTTGGTTCAAAGTTTTATTTATTTATTTATTTATTTATTTATTTATTCCACTTATACAGAAACTCAACTAAAACAAACAACAGTCGAGTTCAAATGACTCTTAAAGTAAATCTTAAATTACTTATTATTAAAAAAACTTAGTATAAGTACAATAAAACAAATAAAAGGAAAAAAAGAAAAAAAGCATGTACACAATTAGCACAGAGCCACACCCACAACCGGTACAGAACTTGGTTGCAAATGAACCCCTAAGCCATCGCAACCATGCATAAGCTTGGCAACCGACAACAATTAATTTTCGAATCATAGTGACTTTTTAGGATTAAGAGCTAGTTTAAGTACGACATTGGCAAATCTCGTGTATTAAGCAATGTTGCTTTAATGGACTTTAAAGTGTCCGATAATGAAAAAAGGTGATAGACGTTATTTAGGTTCTTGCAAACAACTCTGAGCGGGTTAAA
>KK502950.1:68502-98142 GCA_000688735.1 Glossina austeni | reverse complement strand
TTTCACATTTCTATATAAATACCGCAGCATCACCCATAGAATTTATTTCGAGTGTAAATTTTCGTAGATTTATCGACTGTACTTTATGAATAATAGTTAAAAAGATATTTTTTATTCCTTTTGAGAAAGAGAGGTGCTCGTAGTTTACGAGATGGCGTGGGTATATCCTTCGACCGATTTGGCCCTTTTTCAATACCAACCTGCGCGCAAGAATCTGTTTTTGCCAAAATTTGAGGTCGACAGTTTCATTTTTGCGAGCAGGAAAATGACATTACACAGATGGACAGACACACAGACTGGCAGATGGTCATGCTTAAATCAATTTACAATTTGATGCTGATCAAGAAATTATATATTTTTTAGAGTCTCTGACGCTTCCTTCTGGGCATTGCAAACGTTTCAACAAAATGAATATACTCCTCAGTTGGGTGATGGCATAAAGTGTGCTGGGAAAGAAACTAAGTTGTAGTCTGCAGAAAAACTAAATTATCCTATAGAAAGCAAAAAAAAGCTGCAGCATATAGCGGGGTTTTGTTAATCCCGTCATATAAATGGGAAAAAAAACGCATTTGGAAAGACGCGGAAATATGAAGGGAAAGAGTTTAAATAAGTGAAACTATTGTTAAATTATTTGATAATAAAAATTTATTTCACTGAAACAAATTCATTTTAAATTAAAATCTTCTTACATCGCCGTAAGCATGAAATGCTTAATGTCCTGTGTCTAGCCATAACAGCCAATAGCAAACGTTATGAAATTTAAAATTGTTCAAGTGTTTTATATGCGCTTTGCGGCATTTCGTTTATTTATTGTTTAATTGGTTGGAAATGAAAAAAAAAAAAAAAAAAAACCGCAAACCAAAACAATTTGGATCGCGAAGTTATGGTTAAAAAAAAAGGAAAAAGAAAAGAACTTTCGTCATCTTCTAAACATTTTAATTCTTTTCTTCTTCTTATTTTCAATTGTTGATCTTATTTTCAAATTCATTGTTTTCCATGCCCAGAATTGTTTTATTGACGAACAGGTAGCCCAGGCATATACCATAGACTTGTATTTTGCAATCACAATCCACGAATGGTTCATGAATTATAAATGTATGCCGTAAGAGTCCTCGATGTCAAGTGGAAAGTTTTTGTTTTCATTTTATATTTTGAATGACACAAAACACGAACGCGTAAGCAAATGAAAATCGGCTTTTTTCAGCCGATATGGAAATAATTGAAATGAAAATAAACGTTAGAAAACTAATGGCCATACAAGGACATGTGTCACTGTCACTGACAGTATCACTGTCACTACACTCCGAAAGTTAATAACAATCAACATGCATAAGAAAATAAGTGTTGGGAAAAGTACACAGTGTTAGCTTTTAAAAAACACTTTATCCTTATCCTTGACTTTGAAAATCGTTACAGTAGTGCTAAAATAATAGATTTACCCAGAATCGCTCGTTTCACCTAACACTGTTTCGGCGATTTCAAGGAAGTATCAAAAGATAGTAAAACAATAAAACTAAAAAAAAAAAAACTATTTATTAATGCGAGGTGTTAGCTCTGCTTAGCCGGAGTAACAATTTCCATCCGATTTTTCATCAAATGATTAAGTTTTTTTTTTTTACAAAGCCCTGCGGTGTCCTATTCCATTCTTCCTTAATTGCGGTTCATAGCTCTTCGAGACTCGTAGGTGCCATGTTTCTCGCTCGTACTCTTACTTTCCGGTCGTCCCATCAGTGGTCAATGAAATTGAAATCTAGGCCGCGGCGTAACCGGCACATCAATCTCCGCCAAGTACTGGTATACTACAGGAGCGGTATGTGGTGTTGTGTTGTCATACACAAAAATGAGTTTTTTGCCGATAAATCCCGGAAAAAGTACTAGGCGTCCTTGCAGGATTTCTTCGATGTAGCGTCGAGAAGTCAATACGCTTGATTGACGGTCGGTATTGGCTACTGTGACAACTTTTCATTTTCCTTCCAGTGACATGCTTCCCCAAAACATGCACGAACCACCGTCATATGGAGCGCGTTAAGAGCCGCAGCATTGTGCAAAACGTTCACCGAAATTTCGGTAAACTCTTCCTCGTACGTCGTAACCACGAAGGCACATCCTCCACTCGTCAAAGAACGCTACTACCTTCCACTCGTCCATATTCCGATTCACATGGTCTTGAGCGAACTTTTCGACGGGCCGAACTGAATTTCGGGCAAGTTGCTAGTATATGCGCTGTAGGACCTTCTTGAGCTAGCCTTCTTCTAACCATCCAGCGACTGACTTCCACTCTGGGACAACTAAACGGTCATTACGTTGTGTTGTAACACGTTTTCGGCTACCTCCTCATCGCCAAGTACAGCCACCGTTCTCTTGATGTCGCTGCTATGCACGCCGAACAACGTATCGTCTTAAATTTAACTCTCGCGCCACTTGGCTTTGGTTCTTCCCAGCTTCAATTAGCGTAACTACTTGAGACGCTGCTTCCGGTATGTTAGCCATTTGTTTTTTTGCTGAATAGCTTTGTAGTCGATAAGGAATCTTTCAGATTGCGAGGTGGTATGCAAATCATGTCATTTTCCTCCTCTTATACGTGCTTAAAATCGCGGGAACAGCGCTACCTGAAACGACACATTTTCAGTATCTCAATTGCTTTACTGTAACGATTTTTAATGTCAAGGGTAAGCATGATGTACTTTTCAAAAGCTAACAGTGCGCGTTAACTTAAGTTATGTTTGCAACCTAAACTTTAATTTAATAAATATTTAGGTTCTAAGTGAAAATGTAGGGGGCGTACGATTTCTTTGCTGTCGAGTGTATACACAAGCAACTAACAATCCTACCACATATTTCCCTTTTTGTACGCCACATGTTTTACGGGGTATATTAAGTTTGTGTGGACGTCTGTAACGTCCAATAGAACTTGAGATAAACCCACCTTTCATTATCGATTTAGAACGATTTAGAATTATTTTTTGATTTAATTAAAGCTTGTCTGTCCATCTGCCCATCTCCAATATTATAGTGTATCAAAGTTGAAGTTCTTTTTCAATACTTTTATAAGGCGCAGAAGCAAGCTTCAAAAGTATTCTTATCCGATTCTGAATGCGCCTAAAAATGTCCGTCTATTCATCCTTTCATCTTCCTGTTTGCTTGACTGCCTAGTTCTCGCGAAATGAAAGTGAAAATGAAAAGAGTGAATAAGTGACTTAAATTTTTCCAAGGACACGCCTACAACGTCTATGGGACAAAACCCTTTTGCCTTTTTTGTCTTTCTTAGGATAAGGGTGATGGGTATAAAAGGTTCCTTCACGACCGAATATAATTTTCTTAGTTGTTGTGAAATGGTCGATCGCTATATATATGTGTTGCAGTAAGAGATAAACGAACACCTATGGATTAAATACGATTGAAGCTACCTTCTAAGCAGTATTTACTGCAAATTTTTCACTTCTGCTAACTCCGTGATTTTTTATGCGCAAGTATAAGTTCATCGTTCTGGCAACTTTCATTTCTGGAAATTTCTGCTGATGTGGCGTAAAATTTCAATATTCTTTAGTCTAACGAACAGATTTTTCAGTAACAGTTTTTAGCCACTTATTGAATCGTAAGATTTTCATTACATTTTTTCGAAAATATATAGAATGCGTCGCTTCACAATTTGCCCTTACGGAGAAGGAGAAAGAGAATTAAGTGGAAAACTTTATCAGAAATTATTGGGGTTAACTAAACTATATCCGCCCGAGGAGGGAATGCGAAAATGTTTATCAAATGTAATGTTCATTACCGTCAATCAAAATGCATTTCTTGAAGTCATTTCATATTTATTTCGTATCTTCGATGCTATTGAATTTAAGAAACGTTTCTTTTGGCCAATCAACGATAAAAAATCGGAAACCGAATTTCGCGTAAACGCAATCGTCTATTTAAAATTCTTAAATGAGAAATATCAATTAAATTGGAATGGAATCAATACATATTTAGGCGTTAAGCCCGGTGGAATCAAATTTATTATATTCATGATGAATTTCGTAAATTTCATTATTCAAGAATTGATAAAACAAAGAGAGAAACAATTGGGCGATAATTTTCAATATGTAAAGCAACAATTATCCAATGCAGATCTAAGGAAGCTTCTAAAGAAAGATACATTGCTTAAAGAGTACGCATCAGCATATTTAGAGACTATGAATAAAGTCAATCAGCGTTCATTCATTGAGAAAACGAATCTTATCCGTGAAAAATTAAATCAATTGGCGGCAGAAATAGGTTGCAGTGTTAAGATGTTATTAAGTGATGTTTTTTTGAAAAAATTCGAATCACATGTTCAAACCTTGTATGCAAATCAATTCGGCATTAAACGTTGTAAAGTCTTGAAAATGGAAGAAAATATTGTAGAAGCAAAACGAATTCTAGATGAGTTCCATTCGAAAGAACTGGCGTATAAAAGTGATATAAAGTCTTTTTCTCAACATTTACCACAATTACCCGACGATCTGTCAATCATGAAATCTCCAAATGACGAAATGAGCGTAAATAGCTTGATAACCATATATAATGGTTTACATGATCGTATTCAGTCGCAATTATCTTATGAGGAGCAAGCCTTATGTCCACCAACATGGCTAAGAGATAAATTAAATGATTTGCAAAATAAATTATTACAAATGGATTTAGAGTTAAACGGCTTTCGAAAGACGATAAGCGGTGGGAGACAGAAATTTCCTCATAGCACTCCAATTTCCAATGGGGAAAAGGAGAAAAACAATTTGGGAATGAATTTGATAAGAACACCTTCTATAAAAATTGATGTACCTAACGCGTATGCTATGCCACGTATCTCTCTCTTCGATGCCGATAACCCATGTGGTTACGATTTATCAAAGCTGGATCAAGGATCAATTTTAAAAGAATGTAAAATTATTGATCCGACGAAATTATTAAAAACATTACAAAAATCCGAGAATGTTTCGAAATTTGAAACCACATCATCGTTGGAAATTAAATGTACATCGTTGCCTGATGAGGAAAAGGAAAATTATAATCCTGGCATTAATATGATAATTAATATGAAAAGTTGCTCATCTGAAATGGAAAATACTACTCAGTCCGTTACTCCTTTAACACCTACGCCATTCAATGCAAAGAAAAACAATCGCATTCGTAATGTGAATAAGAACAACATCAGATCTTTGATGCCCAATAAAAACTTAGCCGCTATAGAAGAGTTACCAAATGAATCCACGAATTCCGATAATTTAAGTATGAGTCCATGGGGACTTTTGGATCCCTTGGTGATCTTAAATATTGACCATTCTTTAAAACTCAACGAGGAAGCGAATAATGATTTAAAGAGATTCGAGAAAAAATCCGAAGTCAAGCGGATTTTCAATCTCTTTGATCATGAGACTAAATGGGAAGGTAACGATGATGCTTTGTCTGACACTAGTGATAGCATTTTAAACGATACTATTATGTAACATATTACTGCAAATAAATGTTAATTTCGTGTAGTTGAAAAAAAAAAATTTTACATTTACATTTTCTCTTGTTGCAAAAGGGGAAGGGCATCTGAAGCCACTTGAGTATAGTGACCACAAGCTTATTGCCGGAAAAGTTCGGGGCTTATGATTTTGTCACCATATTTTATTCGGCATCCATCGGCCAACATATGAACAACATATATCTGGAAAATGGTAGATAGCCTACGAAGCATAGAAAAGTTAGAAAGCGTCTAAAGACCTAAAAAATATCGGGAAGATCGGCAGAATCCCACGGAGTAGAAAATTATATTTACAAGTGGAGTGTAAACTGCGGTTCGTGAGGTCTTACGTTTACATTCGACTCCGTTTGAGATTGAGTTCGTACAGCTGAATTGAGCTTTTTAGGCATAGCGTAGGTTTTATTTACAATTCTTGCGAGATCTAATTAGAAATTATTTACAGGAACTTGTATGTACAACGATTGTTGTGGTGTAAGACCAGACCGTTCGAATGTTACGATTCAACTCTCTTGCCTCGACTAACCATCAGTTGCATGATTTAGGTAAAAATGGCTTTTGGGCTCTCCCTTCCTCAAACCATTAAATACGGAATTTTCGTAACACCATTTATACCGTAGTTGTAGCACAGGAGTATATTAAGTTTGTACGAACGGTTGTAATGCTCAAAACGACTTGGGATAGGATCACATTTTCGTATACAAAATCATTTTTTAATCTTTTTAACTTTGTCTGTCCATCTGTCCGCCTGGCGGTCATTTTTGAATCTTTCTACACTTGTCTGCCCTTCTGACCGCCTGACGTTCATTTTTGAATCTTTCTAAACTTGTCTGTCCATCTGTCCGCCTGAGGTGTGTACATGTACTCTTATATTCGATCTGTAAGTCAATCAATTTTTGAAATATTTTCAAGAAATTTGGAACAGTGACATGCTTTGACCCAAAGACGATTGTAATTGAATATAGTTCGGATCAGATCCTTTTTTCGAGCGTTCCCTACACAATACCTCAATTTGATAAGTCGTTAGAAAACATAATTTAGAAAATTATATTCGGACGTGATCGAATCTTTTATACCCATCACCGTTACCCAAGACTACAAGAAAGTGAAGAACTAAATTTTTTGGTGGGGGTGGTTGATGTTTTCTATTTTTAGTATAAAAATGGAAACTTATACAGCCTATGAGTTGGATTTTATGAGTAAGAAACAACAAACGCAAATACCAAAGGTGCTCACTGTTTTTGCCAGATATGCATGTGGGCGCTGTAGGCCCTTTGGCCTTTGGCCAGTTCAAGTTATTTTCACTTTCCTTTGCAGGCTTTTTGCGAACGAGAGAATGTTTACTATCGATACTACATAAGGGGCAGACGAACAAATGGGCGACGGACAGACGGACATGCTTTGATGCATCCTGAATTTGAAACAGATTAAGAATTTATACAATCTATGACGTTATTTGAAGCTTGCTTCTGCGCTATAATAGGCGCGGTGCTCAAATTTTTGTAGATTTATCTAAGCAAAGCAATGATAGTAAGAAAAATTTGCAAAAAAGTTAACATTTTTGACCGAAGTCTGGAAATCGTAATAGGCGGATTGTGAAGTACAGTTCAATAGAGACTTTTTATGGGTTATAATAATTCCATTGCGGACTTTTTTTATGCTTCGTTAACATCTAGCCCAGTCGATCTTCGACTGCTGATGATCGACGAGAAACAGCTTGGCGGCCAAAACATGTCAGTGTAGCAAATTTCATCAAAACATGTCAAATATTGCGACCTGTAAGTTGGACATAAGAAAACAAGGCGAACAGGGAGGCTTAAATCGATTCAGCGGGGGCGAGGCGAGAGGTATAATGAAAAATGGGCCAATCTCATGCTCTTCTGTGCGCAAATGACCTCACTTGTGAAATTTGTTACTCACAATCAAAATACATTTCAGTTCTTTCATTATATTAGTAACAGTTAAATAAATGCTTGAAAGCATATGAATTCCTAATCACCTGAGATTATGAGTCAACTAAACCAGGCTTTACTGCCGGTTTGCATTTTCATCTATCGCTGGTTTTTACATCGCTGAAAAGAAAAATCCCGCACATATGTTTTTAGTTTGAGATTGTGGAGATCAACTCAAACTATTGATCGGAATTAATAAAAAAATTTTTTATAAGAACAAGACTTAAACCGACAATTTAATACCGTGCATCATTATTTTCAACATGAGGCAAACACACGCATTGACATATGAATATTTAGCCTGCATACTCTTTGTATACTCTACATCACTTGTGGTACAGCATACAAAAGCATTGTCCCTTTTGCGGATGTATATAACATCCAGACGACATTAAGTTAGAACCATCGATCATATCATTTTTCGAATTGATCTAAGTTTGTCTGTCCGTCTGTCCTCTTTCCTCGTATTTCCATGTATTTGATGGATTATGATGAAATTTGGTGTATTGACGTGCCCTTGAAAATGGTTCAAATCGGTAAACATTTTCAACCTCTTCCCATACAACGCCTTATTTTGAAATGTTGTTAAAAGGAAAAAAGTTGAAATTTTACAATTTTTCGATAAAACTCACTTAGTAATCATACGTCGATGTTCTAAGTTGGTATGAAAAATCTGGTTCGGCTAGAGAAAATTTTCAATTCAAGCAAATTTCGAACCGCCTCTGATATAACCGTTCCTAAGGAAACTAAATCTTGATATGGTAAGAGGGTCTAATTCTCAATATTTGATGGGGAAAATTGGTTCACAACAATAAATTGACACAGATGTCAACCGTACGAAAGTTAGTGCAGTCTAACAAAAAATTAACGACAGGGAATTTGGATCACATAGGACCATTTATTTTAGTCCCAAACATATAAAGAGGTTATCATGGAAAGCAAGTAAAGAAGGTCTAGTTGCTAGTTGTCTATGACGAAAACTGAAAATTATTTAAATTTTTATAAAAGTTAATTAAGTTTGCTAAACTTGGAGCAAGTAAGGTGACGTTTTAGGCAGCTTCCAACATGCGGGCCCGTATGTGCCTTTGCATGGCGATAATGTGTAATTTTTGATGTCTCATTAGCAAAACGAGTGAATAACTGTGCTATGTAATGGTTGGCCTTGCCCACTTATTTGTTTTATATGGGAAGTGATTAAAAAAATGCTTCCATCTCTTTTAAACTTTTCATAACACTTTTTCAATTTAACTTAAGTGTAGACTTAACTTGACTAACCTAAATGTAGGGGAAGACTTTGTTTGGGCACAATTCAATGTATGTGCCTTTGGATATGCTTTACTTACTTAAAAACAGTTGTAATAAAATTTACGTGATTGATAACAAACAATCGGATGACGATTCTAATTATCTCAATCTGTTTATTAGTTTTATATACACTTAGAAAAATTATGTAAATAAATAAGATTTTCCCATACAGTTTTAAACATGAATTAAATATCAAGGTATAGCGATTAGCATACCCATACCTATGCTGCGTTCGATTGGTTCCAATGGTTTGCTAGAAGAATTTTTATTTCAATTCTTGACCATTGATTCCTATATTTGAGGAAGAAAGGACTGGTTAGAGGAATTTAAAAAAAAACGACTAGGAAAGCTGGTACAACCAACAAATATGCAATGGGCCTTAACTCCACCTACTTAAATAAAGAATACAACAATACAACAATACTTAAACAGGGTCATCCACTGAGAGGTCCATTTTCAGACTCCCATCAAAACTGACGCTGTGTGTGTTTGAGCAAAGAGAAGCTGCACAGATTGCTGCACATTATTAACAAGTTTAGAAAGGGAATAAACATGAGGTTGGATTTGGACAAATGCAAGAAACTTCATATGATTAAAGGCAAAGTGATGAAAAGTCATCCTGAATACGGAACAGGTGCTGAATATGTGATTGAAAGTCTCGACATGCTATATATGCTTGGGATTGTTGAAAGCCAGTCCTTGGTATCCTTACTCCAAATGAACCAAATAAAGGGGACTATAAAGAATATTTATGGTAAGCGTCTAGAGAGGATTCTCAAAACCAAATTTAATGCAGGAAACAAAACTAAGACCATCAATAGTTGGGCTATACGTGAAATTACATACTCCCTTGACATTATTAACCGGTCAGCGATCGATATTTCAAATATAATGAGAAGTATTCGAGTTTTACTTTCTAAATTCAATTCTCAACATCTAAGAAGAGCAGTGGAAAGCTTGGTATTGCCTCGGGAATGTGAAGGGACATTGCCCATTTTCATGGAGGCCAAGTAAAAAATTTTCGAGAATATTTCCGGACATGTGGCGAATACGACGTCTTATCAGCTGCAGTAAAAAGATTTACATCATAGCATAGCATCCGAAGATGGTTAAAACTGCAAAGAAACGAACAACATGGTAGGCATCCTAAGGAAATGGTTAGGGAAAAAATAAATGTCCATTATTTGAATTTATGGTTGGGGCCTTTTACTTATGGAAATCGCGGGCTATTCAAGACGGTGTAGTAGCAACGTGAAATTATAGGAAATATATATTTCACGAGGCCATGAAGACAGGTAAATGGCGAAGGGGTAAAGTCACTGGCGAAACAATTGAACATATGATACGTGACTGTCCAATATTGGCCTCAACCATACCATAGAGCCATACGACAGATATCGATCACTTGATGTCTTGGGGAACAATGCTTTCATTTTTTATTGGGATAGACAACTTGTAACTTATTCGCTCACCTGGCATCGCTTCATTTGACAACAACAACAACAACAAGGAAATTTACATTATAGATGTAGCCGTCTCCCTAATCAGAAATCTATGCAAGACCTATAGTAACAAAATGAGTAAATACGGAGCTGACAATCGAAGGATGTACCATCTTAAGCCTGTTTGAATAAGTGATGCCTAAAAATCTTATAAAAAATCTTAAATGTCTTCACGAGTGGAGCTATCTGGAGGAAATACAGAATGCGGTTATTTTGTTAACGTGTACCTTAAAGGATGTGAACATATTCCAACAGAGCTTAATCTTTGGTCATTAACCCGCCTAGGTAAATTTCATAATCGCAACGTAACGTAACTAAAGTATCAAATAATGATAAAAATGAATTTTTATAAGTGTACTACGTTATTATTCATTCTCCGTCAGAAGCGCCCAATATGTTAACTTGCAACTCTTCAAAACCATTTGTGATTGCATTTAACATTTGTAAAGACCACTAACTATTTATCAAATAAAACCAGTATATATATTTTAGACAGGTAAGGCCGACTATTAAGCACCCTACACCGCTTTTCTTAATCTTCTTCTTCACTCGTTTCGATAACAGTGCACCAAAAGTTACACATTATTTTCATGCAAAAGCATATGTTTCATGAAGGCCCCAGGTACCCAAAACAATAGACCTACGTAGTCCAAATTCGATAAGATTGATTTCTATATCAATTTTCTATTACGAACTAATTTTCATCATGAAATATGAAAAATTATACCTTTTTTCAATATAAAGATTCAGTTTTCGCAGGGACAGTTATATGAGAGAGGGTTGAAAAAATTAGCCCAATTGAGTCATATTTTTCATGCCAATTTAGAACGTACAAATACTATTACAAAGCGAATTTTGTCGAGGAATTTTGTATATTGCAAATGTTTTCCATATAAAGTGCTTTCAAAATAGGACGTTAGACGGGGAGTGGTCGAAAAAGTAAACCGATCTGAACCATATTTAGTAGCCTTCTTCCTTGCATCAAAGCACGTTAATGTTCCAATGGATAGATGGACGGACAGACATTCATAAAATAATTCCGAATTGATCGGTCTGATAAAAGTTGGGTCTATCTTAAACCCTTCTCCATGTTACATACGTCCGCACGAATTTAATATACTCCGTCCCACAAGCGGTACAGTGCGTTCTGCAATGTGGTTCTATATGTTTTACCTTTGCTCGTTGCATTCCTATGCATACAGATCACTATATATAAGACGCTAAGTGCTACGGAACAATTCATTCAGTCTTTTAGAGAAAGCTAACAAGTGAAGAATTAATTCGAGATAAATAAAAAAAATAATAAAAAATGATAAAATTTGTAATTTTATCGATTATTTGTTATATTGCACCAAAAGTTTGGGGTGACTGCGTCTTACGTATACCGGACAATAAAGAAAATGCTCCGTTGTGGGAAAAGAAAATCGGAGATAATTGGTTCAAAATTCCTTACGTAAGCGATCGCTTACAGTTGCAAAAAGACGAAGTCGTTAATGGTTATTGTGCTACGAAATTTCGGTAGAAATAATTTTTTTTTTTTTAATAGTTTGCTTAAATTTCTTATACAAACAAATATTTTGTTTTTCTTAGGGAAATCAGTTACGACGTTTCGGTCGCAGCGCACTGTAAGCCAAATGATCGCGATTGCCTGCGATCGCCACGCAGGCGTACAGATACAAAACATGTCGTCTTAAATGAAAGAAATGTAACGCTTGTCTGTGCAGGCAATGCATTGAAATATAATTCAGATATTATTGGCGATCAACCGGTGGCTTGCGATGATATTGAATGGACAATAAATGTGGAAGCAAATCCAAATAATGATAGCCATACGTTTTGGTGCAAACCTAATCATCAAATATTCGATTTGCGAACAAACAATTTGGATCAAAATCGTCTTTTAGCAAAAATTTGCTTCCATTTTTCAATACAATCCATCAAGTATAAAAGTATTAAACGCAAATCCGAATCGTGGAATGAAAAAAAAGTAAGTGAAAAATTAATTTCAAAACAAGTCAAAAAGACTATAGTCTAAGGTTGATGGCTCAACCATAAAAGGCATACTTCTCAAGGAAGATGCCAAACATAATTTACTTCCTAAAAATTTTATTATTTTTCAGTTTCCATCATAAAAAACTAGAAATTAGGATTTCTTTCTGTATATAAGGATTTGCTTTTTTTGATAATCCGTATAATAGTTGAGGTCTAAAAAATTGATTTATGTGATTCTTGCGACCTGAAAGTTAAAAACAGACGTACAAAGCGGTTGGACAGACGGACTGACAAAGTAAAATCGGTTGAGAAATTGATTGAGGATCGATTGATACAAGAAGAGACGAATCTTAATGTCTCTGAAAGTTGAACACAAGCGTACAATACGGACAGACAAACGGACTGATAAACTTAGATCGGTTGAGATATAATTTAGAATCGATTGGTGTAATAAGAGACGAGTCTCAAGTCCTTCTGGCTAAATATACGCAATATTCATAGCATAAAAACAAAAATGTAGAAAAAATGTGAACTAAAGCCTACACACACATATGAACAAGACATCTTAAGAATGTGTTCTGGCGTTGTGGTCGGGTACTAGTCGGAAAAGACAACAATAACAAAATTCTTGCAAAAGTTATTTCGATTTTGTATCAATTTTGATATTCTGAAGGAATAGTCATAAGAAAAAGCTTTGATGAAAGAAAAATGCTTAGTGACTTGTGATGCCACTGTGATATTGCTTAGAGCATTAAGTTCATCTTTATTCTATTCCTTTATTCTATTTTACATAAACTTATCCAAGATTGTTTCGTAAGAACAGAAAGATTGAAGTAAAATACAACACAAGACAAAATGCTTAATGGCTTTCCGTTACTATCCATAGAATAAAAAAAATATTTCTTTTTACCAAAATTTGCATATCGATCGTGGTGGTCGATTGTGGTACACAGACGAGAAATTCTAGAATTCTTTCCATATAACGACTTTTATGCGATAGCGTTCTTCCGTGGGTCAAAACACGTCACTGTACCAAATATCATCAAATTATCTCAAAAATTGCGACTTGTAGCTTGAACACAAATTTACATGGACAGACTTTAGACGGACAGACGGGCGGACAAGCTTAGATCAATTCCGATTATGATCTCGAATCGATTGGTATAATAAAAGGTGCGTCTGCCTTAAGCGGTTCCGCGTGTTATACACGTCCGCACAAACTTAGTACACCCTATACCGCAAATGGTAGGTGTAGGGTATAAGAATGCTTTGCTTACGAACAGAAAATATTTTTACATTTTATAAAGAAGTTACGGCAAAAATTACTTTGTGGCGAACTGATGTAATGTATTTATTGACCGGCCTTCACCGATCACAATATTCAAACTTATTACACCACGTTCGCACAAGCGTATATTAAGTTTGTGCGGATGTTCATAACGACCTCATAGTCTTGAGATAGAGCGAATTTTTAAAAAATTTAGAAGTGATTCAGAAAATGATTCTGAGCAGATCGGTATCTTTCGTTAAGTCGATCTATGTGTCGGTTTCGTTTTTTATGTTAGGTACGAGTTCTTGTGCGCGGTCAATAGGTCGCAAATTTTAGAGATATTTTGATAATATTTGACATGCTTCCGCTTAAGGATGAAAGCTTTTGAAAATTGCGATCACTTTTCATATAACGCCGGATTTTGAAAAGTCTTTGTCTGACTAACTGTATTAAGCGTAGTGGCGTAGGATATTTTATGGTGGACCATGGTCCACAATATTAAGCACGGGATTAAGTATTATTGAGCTATAAGCAGATATTGTAATTAAATCTTTTATCTTTTCAGTTGTTGCCTGTCGCCATAACTGACTTGCCGGAAGTGACAACACAATCGAGCGAAGTGAAATTCCTAAACACCACAATTCTTTATGCTGGGTATGTGAACATATATATATTTGCTTTCACATTAAACAGAGGAAAGTCTCCTGTATTCAACGATGAACTTCTCTGGGCTTCTGGAGATGATAGAGAATTTTATTATTTCAGAACTTTCGGTCCGAATTGTACCGAGTAGTTAAGAGTCGCGGCTGCCAAGTCGCTAGTTCAAATCTTAGTGCGGTAAAGCATAGTCCTAGCTATAGTGAGCGCCTAGTCGGCAAAATCATATAGTTCCCCGATTGGTCACGTACATTACGTACATTACGATGCGGTCAATCCATAAGTCTTTCCTAACTCTTACGAAGACGGGTAATTTTTCCCGCATTTACCCACCAATATAACGTATGTCTGTTATGACCTAAGTGTAGATATGATTTGACTAATTAATAAGGGACGATATATGTGATATATTGAAAACTTAGTGGATCGACATTTGAGAATTCGTTCTGATTTTGGGAGCGCTGGTCTTTCAAATCTAAGCCTGATGACAGGATTTTATATGTGAGGCTTCGGTAAGTACTTAAGACAAATATTTTAAAGACTATGTGGGGCTCTATTGTTACGTCATCGGTCAATTTTTCCCTAAATAAAAAGTAGGCCCTTTTTTCTGGGGGAGAATTCGTCTTTTATGTATAAGTCTAAACCTTATCTAGTGCTTCGATGCCTTTCCTGTAAAAACCATTGTCGTGATCCTTAAACTAGGCACCCATCTCGCGAGGAACCCACTTTCGAGAAAACGTTTTGTATTACTATCTCCATCCGAGCTTCAGTTCATGCAATTTTCGACTGAGGCATTTAGTCCACTACGGAAACATGGCCGTAAGTCTTTTGTAAAACAATGGACGCAATGCGATTCGATATCTTTAGTACCATTAGCTACTACGACTAACTTCACTTTTCGATTACCGAGAATATCATTTCAAACTTTTTTGGTACTTTCTGGTGTAACCACCACATATGGATGTCCGCTACATTTAGCATTATCGGCGTCCGTACGACCTCGTTTAAAATCACAAAACCATTGACAAATTCTTGTCTTCAACTTGTTCCAAATTTTTAATCCATTACATCATTCGCAGTGCTAGCATATATATGAGATATATATATGAATCGATCCAAGTTTGTCTGTTCGTCTAGCTGTCTTGTACGCTTATCTTCGACCTATTGATCGCAATTTGTGAGATATTTTGATGGAATTTGTTGCACTGACGTGCTATGAACCACTGTATTGCTTTTACTTGCTGAACCTAACAAAGGTAGCTTTAATAAAAGCATCTGAACTAGGAAAGGGACCTTTAGAGAGATCAAGGTAACTGAAAAGAAAGGAATGGTAGTAGAGAGAAAAGTGCTTTACATATACTCGAAGGGACCACGACAATGATTTGTAATTATTGATAACAGTAACGTGGTCCATCTTGGCTTTCTTCGATCATCAATATTTCGTTCTTTCGATGGCCTTTTTGCTGATATCTTCGTGTGAGTTCGGCTCGTCATAGTGAAAATATTTTCAACTTTCATTCTATTGATCAGGTTGGAGGATTTCAATAGTTTTAAGCCTTGCGAGTTTTCAATTTTCTCTTCGACAAAATTCTTATCTCAAGTGCCAAAGTACGCCTCAGTGCCTTGTCCGTGCGCTCTTTGGTGCCTATACTCCCCACGAAACTGAAAATAATTCCATTGTGCGATTAAACTGATAACTGAATTTTCGTTTATTAATAACTTTCCTACAAAATTTTCAGAATTTTGACTAATCGTTTAGTCCCAAGACTTTAAATGTTCAGGAGTCTTACAAAGATTAAATAATTAAACTATATATAGCCCGGCCTATCGCCTTTCTTCGTCAGACTATTTGAACGGTCATCTATATAAACTATACCTAATCGGCTTCTCTATGGGCAAATCGCGGAAGGTTATGGATCCTTCTATCCCTTCCCTTTGATGTTGTTGTCACGAAGTTTCAAACTAGAAGCCCGAAGCTGTGCAAATTTTCTTTTCCATTCTCGTCTCCGTTCGAAATCGAATTGGCATTGACAACCGGTTAGTGGATCACACTCAAAGTGTGTCAGCCAACTTAATACGAATGTGATATGGCCATGCCATGTAGTTCCTATCTCTGCTTAAGATATATGTAAAGTAAATGAGTAAAAATAACAACTTAAGCCTATAAACTTCCCATGGATCGTGAACGATTTTGTAACCATCTCTCACAAATCAGCCGAGTAGACGATTTAAAGATTATTTAAAATTTTTCTCAAAATCTTTTTACAATCGTAGCATGAAACGCAATTTAATTAAATTAATTCATATTTTTTCCTTTATATAGAAACGAAGCTGTGCAAAGTTATTTTAAATTATTAAATACGAGAAATCCTTGGTTAAATTTGGCTCATTACGAATACGGAAATATCGTCCAAGATGATCCATTTATAGCGTCTTTCAATCAATACAATCAACTTTTAGATATTTTATGGTGGAAAAATTTACGTTTAACCAACTGGCAACGCTTCTTAAACGCTTTACAGCAGCATACAATTAATAATAGCTATGACATATATATGGGTACATTGAATGTAGTGGAAGTGCCGTTATGGTCAAATCCACTCGAATTTGAGTACATGGAAATCAAGGTAAATGCATTTTTAATAATTTTAAAATTTATTTTTATACCCTGCACCACCACCTGTGGTACATTAAGGTCTATTAACTTAGTGCGGATGTATGTAACATGTAGAACGGCTTAAGATAGATTCACCTCTTATTATACCAATCGATTCAGAATCATAATCTGAATTGATCTAGGCCTGTCTGTCCATCTGTCCGTGTGATGTCTGTCCAAACTCTAGGTCGCAATTTTTGAGATATTTCGATGAAATTTGCTACGGTCACGTGTTTTGACCCAAGGACTATATACAGTTCGGATAAGTCTACTTTGTCAACCACTCCCCATATAACGCCCCATTCTCAAGTGTCGTTATATGAAAAAAATATTATAATTTTCAAAATTTCTCGGCAGAAATGGTTAAGTTTTTGTTGTTTTTGTTGTTTAAGTATTTGGGCATTCGAAATTACTTTATTTTAAATTAAAAGCTTTGGACCGGCTGGGGCAACTTTGGAACCCGCTCTTATATAACGGAAACCGAGGACGAAAACACGACAAAAAGGTATAATTTTTACGATGAAAATTATATCACAATAGTTATTTAACATAAAAAAATTAACTGTGCACAATTTGGACCATGTCGGCCTATTTTTTGGATCCTAGCCTAATAAGGATTTTCACGAAAATTGATTCTTTGCATGGCAGAAAAGTCTAAGTTTTAATATGTGTTGATCGCAATTAATCCGTAATATTACAGTAAGTTTATACATATATGAACTCTAAAAAGTTTAGGCCATTTACGCCTATTTTTGGATCCTGCCCTATCTAAGTATTAAACTTCTACCACCAAAGGTTGCGTTTTTGGCCGGTTTCGTCATAAATATGCACTTGAGAAATATGCCTTTATATAGAAACAAGATACAATTTTGATGTTCTATAATAAGAACAAGAATTGTATTAGACAATATGGCGTAGGGTATTTAATAGGCCATAATGTTCATACTTGTTTTTCTTTTAAATAAATCTGCTTTTCTTTTTTAACAGAATGGATTTGTGAATAGTACAGTACCTCGGTATATATGGACTTATTTAGAATCGAGTGATGGTAAAAATCCAGATTTATATATCTTCGCTTATAATTCACCCTACGCTATGGTATACAAATTTCTTATTGATTTTAATCGCTATACTTTTGCAAAAATTCACACTCACTTATATTACTTTTACGATTTTTAAAGTTTTTCAGTTCTAGTAAAGTAAAATTTTGTTCGGATATATGCGGTGAAATTGATTGGCTGAAGAGTGTTCGTCCTTCTTTCGATTATTCAAATTTTGGCATTATATTTTGTTGTACAAATGTTTCAATTCAAAATTCGGAATACGCAAAACAATTACCCTATAGATTAGCAGCAACTGATCTGAATATTCGGAACGGAAATATTAAAAATAATTCTACACAGAAGGAAAATAAACAAACATTAGAGGTGACCAATGAAGAGGAGAAAGGACAAGAAAATAACGTCAATGGAAACAAAATAAATGGATCGGACACAATAACGAAACCGGAGACACCGAAAATGGCCGAAAAATTAAAAACAACGAAAAGATTTATTTATTGATTTCATTCATCATTCTGTTATTTTTGCCAATGAATGAATTTCTAGTTAATAAAATGCTAAAAAGAATTCTTAAATATTCCAATATTTATGTAATCTTCACTATTGTTATCATTGTTATAAACAACAAATTAAAATAATCGAATGAATCGATGACTTTTATTTTCTATCCAATTTTCGAAATACTTTAATGAAATAGGCTGCGCACTGGCATGGGTTACTCCAAGGACGAAGCCTCGTGAAAATGGGATCACTTGAATTGTACTTACGACAAGTCCCTATGTGATGCGGAAAATCTGATAAAAACAAATTACTGGTTACATCCTATACCACTTGCGGTACAGGACGTATGCAACGTACTGAAGAGCTTAAGATGGACCCACCTTTTATTATAGCGATCGGTGCCGAGTCATAATCCGAATTGATTTAAGCCTGTCTGTCCGTTGTCCGTCTGGTATCTGTCCATGTAAGTCAATGTGATGAAGGGTAATTAAAAGTCGTCCTTGCCCGAATTGCCTGAACTGAGCATTGCACTCGAATATAAGACGAAGTGGAAACTTTACTTAAATCTTTCATTGATTTTACTCGCAAGTGTAATGAACGATAAGATTTTCTTTGTGAAAATGATTCTGAAATTTAGGGTATTTGAAGAATGCATGTAAGAAGGCAACTACAACACGTGTGCGTGTGTATGTAAGCGAAAAGAAGACTTATACTTTACTTAAGTTAACTTAAAACGACATGTAAATCGTTAATGCATTAGCTTATGTCTACATAACACGGTAGGTTTCATACGCAAATGCTCAACGAACAGAGCCATTTATGGCGCAATTATCTCCCATGAAGTCGTTGATATGCCATAATAACAGTAATCCCTCTGAATAGACGAGCAGGTAAGAATCGTGACTACAAAACCAATGTCCGCGGGTTCAAATCTCAGCTCAGGCGGAGTTCACATTGAGTGCTCAATACGTAAAAACATAGCACTTATGGATTGGGCATACATCCACAAGACTACGGTCATCGTCTGGGCGGCCCAAGAAATTATTTTGACAGAAAACATTGGTTTGTTAATAAACAAATCAAAATTTGATTTTTCTCCAAGTTACTCCTCTCTGTCCCTCTCACGAATAAAAATGATCAATTAAAAGAAGAAGCTTCAAATTGATGCACCAAAAAAAAAAGAAGAAGAAGAAGAAGAAAATTCATTAAAAAATATAAAGATCCTTCCTTCCCAGTCAATCGATGAAAGGTCTTTGCAGTACCAGCGCAAGTGTTCAAATATAAATTTATTAAATAAATTATTTTCTCTCTCTGTAATAATTTCTGATGCATTTTTCAAATGTATGCTACAACTAAACTCGTTAGCCCATCCGCCTGAGTGGCCGAGTAGGCAAAGAAGCTCAACTAGCAACTCAATGGTCATCTCAAATGCGGTGGTGTTTTTAATAAAGCCGATGGCCTTAGATGCTAGGGCTTTCAGAATTTACTCTTAGAATTTATTCTCTGGCTAGATTAACGATAATAATAATAATAATAATAATAATAATAATAATAAAACTTTGGCCCATAATTTACTACCGAAAAAATTGGACTTTTTCGTTCCCGTTATTGATAGGTTAGAGAGGGACACGGATGCGGTTTTTATTTCGCATATTTAAGCATTTCATGCATTTGCAACATACATGTGCAACATCGTATATTTTGGCTCGATTCTCTTTTGCGTTTTCAATTAATTGAAAGGTTTTTTTTTTGAATAAATAAAGTTTCTGTTTGCTCTCTTTTCACAATCTATACAATGTTGAAGTAATTACAAAATTTTGTGCATGCATTTCAATGCATGTATGTATGTATGTATGTATGTATGTATGTATATAGCTGCGCGTTTTCGTAAAAGCTAATTAACATCGGTAATGTATTCTTTACATGGCGAGATTGAAGGTGATTTCTCTTTGAGTCACATTGTAAGTGAAATATCCCATATATGTAACTGTATGCGTTTTCTTTTGTGCAAAAACAAATGCAAGCAGAGCAAGTTATTCTAAAAAGCTTTCATTCTATGATTAAAGTACCTGTGATATCCTAAAGGATTGAAGCGACTTATTATTCGAATTTGTACTGTAAGGTTTATTGTACTGGATGGTTTGGATTGCGCTATAGTAATGTGTTAGTAATAAGGAGATCGAATTGGCTGGGGAGCTTAGGTTTTAGGCTTAGGCATATTATACACAGGAATTTTTAAATGAAAGTTAATTATTTAAAGTGCGTTCCTTTGGGAGATAACAACACAACCGCTTGAATCACTCTATTTATTCATGTATGTCTGTCCGTCCATCCGCCTTAGTCTAAGCTTAGGGTAACACATTGGCAAATATTGATCAGAGAAATTGAAGCTAGGAGTAAGTAAAAATACTGCAGTTGGCCACATCTTACAATTAAATACCCCACACTACCCTATAGATATTCATATAACGGCTTTTCAAAATGCACCGTTATATAGTAGAAGTAGTCGACAAATTTTCATCGATCTGAACGATTTTCAACAGCATTCGACTTCAGGTCAAAACAAAAATTACTGCTTATAGGTTGAACACAATTACACAAAACGGACAGATGGATAGACGTACAGACAAGTCTGCATCGATTTAGAAAATGATTCTGAGTCGATGGGCTTAGTAAAAGGGGAGTCCGTCTCCAGTCCTTCTGCTTGTTACATATGTCTGCACAAATTTCATATACCGCAACCGCACCATAAGACTTGTAGGGCATACTGACATATGAATAAATGCTTCGTTTATTATTTTTATAGATATGGTGGATCAAGGAAAAAACTGGTCAAATTCAAACACTAAATATATTTTTCATACATATGCCGAATATGGACGGGTTTTATCTCAATACTTATTCCCATTTTTCTCGTAAACATCTTACGCTGTCATTGTAGAACTTCTGGGATTTCTTGGTGAAAAAATGAAGGAAGTGATTTTCAAAGTTTTCTTTCGAAGAGTGCTCCGAAGAAACTGAAACAAATGATACCTCGACGGGAGAAAGTTCGGATTATAAAATGAATCCACGACAATTTCCCAAGCAAGTATTCTTCAGTTTTGTGAAGTTACGCGTCTTGTACCAGAAAGTGATCTAAGCTCGCCTATTCGTGTTTAACCTACAGGCCGTAATTTCTGAGATATTTGAAGGAAATTTGTTATGCTGACATATTTTGACCCAATGACGAGCGGTATTGAGTATGGTTCGGACAACTTTTTCGATCACTTCCCATGTAGCGCCTCATTTTGACAAATCATTATATGTGAAAACATTTCCGATAAAACTCGCTGAGTAAAAGTACTTCGACTTTTTAAATTGATATAAAAAATTTGGTTCGGCTGGGGCGATTTTTCGGACCGCTTCTTATATCACCGTTCCTAGGAAAGCTGAATCTTCTTATGAAAAAATGTATAATTTTCAGCAATTCATTATGAAAATTGGTTCGTATTAGTAAATTGACAAAGAAGTCAACCTTACCAAACTTGGACCATATAGATCTATTTTTTGGCTACCACCACACATAAAGATTCTCAGGAAGTGTAAACATTCACTTGCCAAGTAGGTCTTGTTGTTAATGTTTTAAGATGAAAATTTGTTTATGATTCCAATTTGATATAAAAACTGAATGGATCAGATGGATCTATTTCGTCACACTTCATGAAGATTTAATTTTTAATATTTTACACTGAAAATGCCTCCATAGTAACGATTTAATAAAAAAATTAACGGTACAGAATTTAGATTACATAAGTCTTTTGCTTAAACCCCAACACATACCGGGATTATCATGGAAGGCAGACCCTTATGAGTTTTCTATGACAGACTAAAACGGAAGAAGAATAAAATTTTTAGAAAGTAAATCAAGTTTGCTAAATTTCAATCATCTCACCTTTTGACCTTTTCAGCATCTGGGGCCTTTCATGAAAAGTATGGCATCGCATGGAAATAATGTTTAAATTTTGGTGTATTACTACGAAAACGTGAGAACAATTGTACTGGGCGAAGTGATAGGGTAGGGTATCTAAATCTTGTCCTTGCCTGACTGTAATGTTCTTATGTTGAAGGTGAAATAATCTGATTTTGAGCATTTTTTGCAAAAATATCATCGACTTGATCATTAATTGGTCGACCAGAGAGCAATGCGTCTATAATATCGATGTTGCCAGAAACACAAAGCATTTACACCGTACACACCACACATTTTTTTCACAGAATGAAAACGAAATGGACAGTTTTGGTTCACCTTTAAAAAGCAGGTAGGTTTCGACTTTGAATTAGGAAAATGTCACAGAGTTGCTTTTATACTCACTAGAAAAATATGGGCGTATATTCAATTCGTCAAAACGTTTGCAACATCCAGCAGGAAGCTGCAGAGATCCCTTAAAGCATATACCCTCTTGATCATTATTAAAGTCTGAATGCATTTAACCATGTCCATGTGTCCGTCTCTCCGTGTAATGTTTGTTGTAAACATTCTTCTGGCCGCAAAATGGAGCTATCGACTTCGAATTTGGTACAAACATTAGAAGTTCCTGCACGCTGGTTGTTAGTGAAAACGGCCCAAATCGGTCGAAGGACACGCTTACAGTAACCTATAAACTGAGAAAACTTCTCTTTTTCAAAGGAACAAAAAGTTGGTTCGTTGTCCATAACACAACTTCTGAATCGATTATAGCATGGCCGCTTAGTCGTCTGTCTGTCTGTGCAATGTTTCCGTGATCGTAAAAATTAAGATCTTGGCTTCAAATTTGATATGAACGTTGCAAGCGAGCACGCGTCCACAGTACACCGTAAAGTGCGAACACCTCGTTTTTCAAAAACAACTCCTTTTTCCTCAGTGCAACAGTCCAACAATAAATATTTGCATATCCTCTTTTAATATAAAGACGATGATTCGGTCAATCACTTGTTCGTATGCACTCTACACTGTCACCTTTCACACACACACAACAGTATGGCTTGATAGGATTGATTATGTCAAAGTTATATAATTCCAACTATTAGGGAAAGCTTCAGAAACTTTCCGCTTAAATCATTATTATCCCTTAGCTTCACTGTTTACTCATATCCTTAGAGAAATGTCTAGCAACTTTGAACAAAGCAAAACTTAAGAGCAAACAAAGCACATAAACAACAAAGCACATCAACATACGAACATGCAATTTCAACATTTATATTGACAATGTTATCTCCCACTTCTTCTTCATAACGGTCATGAGTTTTACTTGGACTTTCATATTACGGGCTATTTCTCGCTCCTATACATCAAGTATTTGACATGTCTACCCAACACAATTGAATGGTAAGTAACAATGTCCGATGCTCTAATATTTGCCAAAGTACTTTGTTAGTATTCTAAGTTGCGGTCGATTAGCAGCAAAGAAAAACAAAGGATAAGATCATAATGATAATGATGAACGTTTGTGTAAATTTACAGATTTTATTATAAAGTTTTATATTATTTATCGTAGAAAGCGGACAAGATGTTCTCTTTCCAAGTATTTATCATTCATGAATAGAACTTAGTTCGATGAACTTATGATAAAGATATTGATTACGATTATGTTGTATTTACGATTAATAGTTTAGCAAGCAAGCGAGGATTTAACTCAAATTTATGACAAATAATCGCATCTTAGTCGCCGGCCAACCACAAATGCATTTACTGCAAACCGAATAGAATCTGCTTGCTAAACATAAGAATGCAACTGTTGTGTAAAAAGTGCCACGAGCAAGACTAAAATGCGCTTACATCAAAGGAAGCACCACTCAAATTAGAATCGGATCCTTATAGTAATAAAAGTATAAAAGGGTGAGGCGAAAACTTTTACTTAACAGCAAGTACATACAATACTCTAGTGGGATGTGGCACCCTACACTCCATTCCAATTGTTGAAATAAAGACTACTCACTACAACATGTTATATGGGAAGTGGTCCAATTCGAACCACTGAACCCAGTCCTTGGGTTAAGGCATGTCCAGGTGTACCATCTTTTATCGAAATATTTCAAAAATTTCGACGTGCAGTCATTTAACACAAAAAAACAAGGACAGACATCAGATGGATAGATGGACAGATGAACAGACAAGCTTAGATAATAAAAGCTGGATTTATATTAATTCCGTCTCGATGTCCGTCCAAGCTTAATATTTTCTATATAAGAAGTGTAGAGTACAATGAACGAATGAAAGAATGAATGAAAGATGAAACACAAGTACCTGTACAAAAATTAACGGTTTTATTTTCTTGAATCCTTTTGGCGGACAAATTGATGATCATCGCTTCGCTTGCTTAGTTAATGACATTAGTTAATGACACTTGCAGCGTTACAATAAATGCGACCTCATCCTTTCCTAGAACACAATACCCGTAATCTATTCGGATATCATTTTTTGTACGCTCGACTTCTTTCGGACCCGCCGTTCGGGAACTAAATTTCGGATCTATAACGATTTACTCCCATTACGTTCAACAGTTTGGGTGGGTTCAGAGGAATTCTTTTCTTTTAAGAACACTGTCTCTTTTTCGCATGTAGTCCTCATGCAACATAGATATAGCCGTTGAATCGAATCAAAATCAGTCTGAAAGTAGTCTAATCCAAAATATTTCATAAGTTATAAAATGCTCTTTGGCACCTGAACATCGCGAATTGAAATTCTTATTAATTGTTAATGATTCGCATGCGTAGCTAAGTAGATAAGAATCGCGACCACAAAGGCAATGTTTGCGAGTTCAAGTCCCAATCCGATAGACTTTACTTTGGTCGTAGCTGTGGTGATCAGTGGTCAGTCGGTAAAGCTATAACACGCCTGCTTGTTTCTTTCTTTCTCTGTTTTTTTTCCATTTCTTTCTGACCGTCCCCCTGCTACTCCAATAAGGGGCATCCCCGCAGCGATCTTAACAAAAAAAAAAAACTGTCGATTTTCATAGTCTAAATAGTAACTGAGCTGATAAAATAATACGAACGTTGAAAGTTTCTGAGAAAAACCAATAGCGACTTGTGACACATGGCTGTATGGAATATCGTACCATAAGGGCAGTTATATGCTGCTTAAAGTATTCCCTTTGATTTAGAAAATAATTTAAAGTTAACACGAAAGCTACCGTCTAGCAGCCAACAAACCTTCGGGGAATTTCGTGATGGCTGCAGCCATACCAAAGTCATGGTAGCATTAAATACTTCAGGTATTAGATAGGTCTCGCTTGGCCCAGAAGTGAGTGCAATGGTGCACGCCTACTACGCCCTTTTGGCATTCCAGAAGCAAAGGAAGGAGGGCGGGAATTAATGCCTCAAGTAGCCCTTGTAACATTCCGTGCCGTGGACCTAAGCCTTTTCGAAGCACGTTCAGCAGATTAGAGGAAATTTTTCACTGTATCGTCCCATTCGGCGCCATGATCTTCTAAAACTAATAGAGCATCACTAACACTTCCCTTTCTTCACTTATTAGACACCCATCTTGCCACCTTTCTGTTTAAAACACATAACCGAGCCACTCGTGAAAATCGTGCTATAGTTCACATGTTTTCCGCTGGCGGCGCTGCATGCACTCTTATATATTTGGAATCCGATACTTGCTGTCTATCATTACTTAAGTATTATGCACTAGCTTTTAGCACAAGACCACGGGAAGTGTACTTCAAACATTACACTTTCTGATATTTGACTTTCCGTCTTAGTTCCAGTACGCTTGCTCCCAGGAGAAAGCAATCCAAGATAGGGAAAAAGTGAACATAAGTTAAGAAAGTGTCGAGATCCCATCAACTAAAGCTATATTCCGTGAAGAACTTACAAGGAATTGAGTTACTACACTTTTTTTGTTATTGTCCAAATTTCAATCCTCGATGTAATTCCAACACATTTCAGTTGTCCACAATTGGGTGTATTTTAATGCTCCAAGAACTTTTCGTTGGGTTGCCGCATAGCCAATTATAAAAATAAAATCGGTATTCAGTGCGGTAGACCGTACTTGGTTGCGCCTACGGTGAGTGGTTGATCGGTAAAAGCGTATAACTTGCCAGCTTGACTAAGTCTATGCCCTACCTCTTTGCCCACTTCTTTCTGACCATTGTCATGTTACACGTGAACAGTGAACATTCTCCGAGTAACTAATCGTATTAAAAAAAAAAGAAAAAAAAAAGCACAAAATTACCCCTTGAACACTTGACGTAAATATAATGTGGAAGCAATTGGCTGAAGAAACCGAGCCACACATTTCTTTTGTATTAGGCTAACAATTTAATTGCTTTCCCTACTAAGCATTTCCAACGTCCTTCTTGCCTGCTTGCCTTGTGGCAGAACGTGAAGATGTTCTTTTCTCATTTTTTTTACTACTTAGAGTTAATTTTTCTTTTTAAATATTGTTTTAAGATCCTTTTTAATTATTTTCATTTCACATGCTGTGCATTACTGTGCAGACTTTTGGTAAAGCAAGTTTTTTATTTTCATCTAATCTGCTACTAACGTTCCCCTGTCCTTTTATTCTTTTTATCCAAAACAATAATTGGAACCTTCTTTTTTTTCTTTCATCCTATTTAATACGATAATTAAATGCATTAATTATATGCATAAAGTTTCTTATTGTTTATATCATCTTCTTCTTGGGCAGTATTTAACTTTTTAATTGTAATTTATTTTATGCCAACTGCAGTGAATCATAGCTTAACATTTCTTGGCAAGTAAGTGCGATTTAATTCATAAATGAAGAAAACATTTTGTGCTCTTATTGAATATGCCCTAAATTTTCGAAATTTTATAAGAAAAAAAAATTCTTGGTAATATAATCTTAAGCTTGAAATAATTATCTTCAAACAGCTCTTATATAGACGATGTAAAATATATGCGAGAAAAAAGTTAAAATGTCTTACAAAATGAAAAAAAAAAAGCAAGTAAAAATATTATAGTGAGCCAAAATCTATCGTTAAATACCCTACACCCTCCTACAATTATTCATGTAAGTCGACTTTTCAAAATTAGGCGTTACATGGAAAGCTGCCGACAACTACTAAAACTATTTTCATTAGCATTCGTCAAAGTACGTCCGTGTACTAAATTTCATCAAAGTATCTCAAAAATTACGAACTGTACGTTCAACACGAAACGGACAGGCGGACAGACAAGCAAAAAAACAAGTAAAAATACTATGTTGAACACAAAACCTGTCGTTACGTACCGCACTTCGTCCTACAATTATTCATGTATATCGACTTTTCAAAATAAGGCGTTATATGAAAAGTGGTCGACAAAGTCGTCTGACCCGAATCATTGTCACTAGCATTCGTCCTTGGAGTCAAGGAACGCCAGTGTACTAAATTTCATCGAAGTATCCCAAAAATTGGGACCTATGCATTCAACACGAGATGGACAGGCGGACAGACAAGCCTAGATTGATTCAGAATCACCATCTGAATCAATAGGTGTAACATAAGAAGAGTCTATCTGGAGTCCTTTTTGGTTTTACATACAGTCGCACAAAGCCAACATACCACAAGTGGTGTAGTGTGCAAAAATGATTTAAATGATTTTATGCACGTTTCATTAAATCAACACGCCCATCTCTCTTTTTCCGTAATTTAAATCGCAACATTTTTATAGAATACTTTTACTTCATTTGTAAACATTACAAAATATAGCATAGTTTCCGGCACAAGATTTATATGATAAATTGTTGCAGGATAGAATTTTTAGCATTACATTACAGGTTGTATTCTATTATTTAAAAATTTCATTCTTGACAATTTGATATGATTATATAAAAAAACAGATCGCTTTTAATATATTATTTTATTGCCATTGAGTAAAATTGTAATCAGTTCAAGTGATTGACAACGTTTTTGTTTTTAATTTTTACGTCAAAAAAGTTTATTATTTAAATTTGCAGTCAAACGTGAAAATTTTAACTTTCCTTGCAGTTTCTATTTTCATTGACTTGAATAACTTTTCCTTATTTTCTGTCGTGATGTCGTAATAGTTTTTTTTTTTTTTTTTGTTTTTTTCCTGTCATTGTCTGTTGCATAGATATATTTGGCTAATTAACTTATGTGGCATACTTTTAGTTAACAACAAAAATGTTTAAAAAGATTTTACAGCAAATGCTCGTTAATTACAATATCGTTGTTATGACTACGACGATGATGATGATGATGATGATAATGAGAGAAAGTTTTAATCCTTTATATACTTAGGTACAAGAAATTCTCACGGATAATATAAAGACTGGTTTTAGTGTCGACTCTTTTGAATTAAAATGCACAAAAGCATAAAATATTCAAAACTTTTTCACTTTAATTATTATTATTATAGCGATGAAGGATTTAACTATTTACGTACTTAAGCAAATCAAGCAAAGTTATATTCAGCATACCTGCAAGCATACTAAGCTTACATAGCGCAAACGGTTGCGACGGACGAAAAGTTAGGCAATTACTGCTCATTGTAAATTTTATAACATGTTGGCAACGGCATTACAAACCTGCATAATTCAATTAATTCAGCCAATAAAGTCAGTGAAAGTAACTTTTAAAGTACGCCATGCCTTTAATTGTGAAAAAATTATTGAACATTAATGAACATAACATATCGGAAGTGTGAATAAACGTCTTTTGATTTTTTAGTGTATCGACTCAAACTGTGTATTGGTTCAAACTATTTTTTATCGCTAAGCATTACTTCCACTATCACTTAAGGACTGGAATATGAATTCTCTTCAGAAAGCAAAATGGGTTTTTTTTTTGGCCATCTTGGCAAGAGGTATCAGGACAGCACATTCTGGGTTAGTCTCAAGTGCTTAATGACGTTAATATATCGTATTCTGCTTTCGGCGACATTACCTTGATGAGATCAACTTCAATGTCCCAAAGTGTTTTTCTAGAAACCTTATATTTATTTATAAAGTTCAGTTAATGTAGATATAATTACCAGCTTTTTCAACCAGCTTAAGCTCCTTTGTAAGTTTAATATCTATATTTTAACCGCAATATCGCTTTCTTTAAATTCTTTTAAATCAATTAAATCTCGTAAAGACGCGCGTGTATTTACCGACTTCGAACCTACGTAAACTTCTAAACATGATGTATTCGTTTCGATTTAAAATATTGAACTATATTTTCTCGCTATTATCGGTTGTCAAGCTTTTGCATGTAAAACTTCATTTTTTTTTTTGATTTTTGACGATGTTACCCCTTACGTTTTTTTTCGATTTTTGACGATGTTACC
>KK502950.1:36034-67765 GCA_000688735.1 Glossina austeni | reverse complement strand
TAGCGCGTAGAGAATAAAAAAATTTTTATTTTACTAATTACTCATAAAGTGTATCAAACAGATCTGTAAGAATTTGGACGTATAGACTTTGAGCGATGCTCAAGTATCTGTACATAAATGGAAAAAATCAGTCACGCCTATCCTATGCCCAATACCCAGAGTAGCAAAGTTGAAAAACTCCATAAAGTATGGAAATATTTGGCTAGTTTCAAATTCTGAATGCAATTAGACATGTCCGTCTGTCCATCTGTTCGCCTGTGTAGTAACTGTGGTAAGCATTCTTCCGCTCGCACAAATGAAAATATCGGGTAGGAATTTGCAAACGCATTTGACAATGATTCAAACTTGTCATGCCTGCGATACCCACACATCTGCGCAACCAAGGCTGAGAACAGCTTTGCTTTTCATGGGTTTTGCTCTTCACTCATTAACTACTGCAAATATATAAATTTTCACTTTTATTCTGAACATAGAAAAAATTAGCCACGCCCATCCAATTATGTGGGATACGAAAACTTCGTTTTTTTCTTTTTTTTTTAGTCTTTTTTTACTCTTTTTTGAGATAACGATGCCAGGCGTATAAACTTGTTAGATTTCTAACTCTTCTAATCTTGAAAGTTTTTGGAACTTATTTTTTGAACTATATTTAGACTAAACAGATACATTTTTCGTATCTATTTGAAAGTAAGCTTTCATATGGGAAATAAAATTTTTGATATTTTATAAAGAAAATAAGCGAAATGACGATTAAACGAATTGTATATTATAGCGTATTTAAGAATCGGCTTTGGCCAACTATAACGTTCGAAATCATTTTTAATTTAATTTAAAAATTTTGGTTAAAAATACGCTTATGATAGTGACTGACCGTAAATGAGATAACGAATTAAGTTCCGATTAAGCAATAAACAATGCAAATAAACGCATGCGTATATAGCATGATAGAATAAATAATGAATAGCATGATAGAATTATTGTTTTTTGCTCTAGTTGTAACTAATATTCATTGAACATATAATTAATTCTCTATTGCGAGGAAAATATGTCAGAATGCAACATACATGAGAAACTGTAACATCCCTTTAGAGAGAGAAAAATGTTTGCTTTCATGCATTAACTTATCTCTATTAGAACAGAGCTCAAGCACGTTTCTAACCATTACAGATGCAAATTTCATTATGACCTCTTTGTTCGGTCATCAATTCGAAACGTTTTATTACCTTACAGCAGCCAATTTGTATATGCATCAAGTTTAGTCAAAATTAACTCTATTCATCAGTGATGAACATATATGCATATATATATATATATATATATATATATATATATATACACATGTATAAGGGTATAACGAAAGATATTTGCTTTTGGACGCTGTCGGAAACAATGCAACGGCGATCAAATAGTTTAGTTTAAGACCACTTCAATGCATTCATTCATTTCGTTTTAATCGATCTAGGCAGGAGCTACATATGAGTGCATATATGTATATTTTCTGTGTGAAAAAAAAAGTTTTGAGGACTTTTTGTAACTTTGACTCGTTATCGTTAGCTGCGACTTTTCCCCATCTTTCAGGCAAAAAATGTCACCAAACAAATCTGAACATGTACTCTACACCGTTTGAAAGGTTAGTGATCAATGATTCATGGGATAATAGTTTAATTTTTTCACAGAATTTGTGTTGACCACAGTGACCTTCCGAGCATTGCCGCTGTATTCCTTCATATAGAGCAAATTTTCAAAATATCAAAAAAAAGAAATTTGATAAATGATGAAAAGCAAACATACTGTAGGAGTGCACGGCCCACCATTAAATACCCTACGCCATTTCGCTTAATACAATTATTCCTGTAACAACTTTATAAAGTAAAGCGTTGCACGGGAAATGATCAAAAAAGAGAGTTCGATTCGAAGCGTTTTCAATAGAGTTTGTGCTTGGGCCGAAACATCTCGGTGTAGTAAATTAGATCAAAGTATTTCAAAAATCGCGATTTGCAGTTTGAACACAAGAAAATCAAATAGGTAGTTGGACGGACGGACGGATAGATAAACTTAGGGCTAATAAAAGGAGAATCTATCTGACGTCCTTGTACGTATTGCAACTTAACGCGCAAACTTAATATACCTTTGCGCCACAAGTCGTATAGGATATAACCATAGAAGGGGACGGCTTCTCTATTGCAGATTAATTGTTCATTTTCTGTGCATATGTACGCGTGCATCTACAGTTTGTTTTGCTACGATTTTCTTGTGAATCACATAATATCGATACCTTTCATCCACGCACTAATGCGCTTTGGCGTGCGATATAAAAAACTTTTAAAAACATTCCTTCGCTTTTCCACATTCAACTCAAATGTTGTCTTAACACTTGCAGAAGACGTTCATGTATTTCATGGGCTTTTCTTTCGTCTGCAATGGCAATGCGTATGTTTTTCTTGTAGCCTACTTTTCTGGCTGCTTCCTTTGACTATGGAAAATATGTTAATAGCTCACCGCATACTAACACTTGAAAGGAATTTTATTTTATTTAAGATAATTACACAACTTTAATAATTTTCTTATAGTATTTCTTCAGAAATGTTATCATAAGGTTTCGAAATAAGTTTTTATATTGATTTTCTTGCAAAACTATATTCATCTCGAAGAGAAACATTCCAATGCAAGTAAAGTTTAAGTCGATTGCTTACATTTAAAAAGCATTTCTAAGAAAAATTCACTTCAAAATGATTTCCATCAGCCATAATTGGAAGGCAAAGCAATATCGTAGTAAATGTTGTTTTTTTTGTATACGAACATCGGTTTCTTCAGTCATTCAGAAAATAATATTAATGTATTCATAAATATTTCCTCATGGAATACTTTCCCAATTAACTTAATTACATTTCCTTTAACGAATTACTTAACAGTATTTTTGAACGAGTATTTTAAAACTATAGTGGGCCGTGGCGTGTCGTTAAATGCGTTACATCGCATTGTTTTGTTATCCGCATGACCATCTTTCAAAATATGACATTATATGGGATATGATCGAAAAAGGGATCCGATTCGACCCATATTCACTAATGTTCGTTTTCGGGCCAAAGGTCGTACCACATACCAAATTTCAACGAAATACCCTAAATATTGTGACGTGTAAATTGAAAGCAAAAACGGACAGACGGTCAGCCAAGTTTAACTCGAATGACTCCGAATCCGTATGACAAAAGCTGCGGCTCTTTGAAGGCCTTCTAGGTGCGATCCAAAATTTTTACCCTTATAACACACATATACATGATTATCTTTTCATGTCATTTACTTTATTTAATTTTCGCAATTAACATGTGATACGGACTAAAGGAAATTCATAATTAACTGCGTGATACACGATGACAAATATTCAATTGATTGTACGAAAAAGGATGAAAAACATGCCAATCTCTGTCTCTCGCTTCTACTCTTTTACATGCTTTTTCTTTTCCTCATAACAATTTTAACGAAATTTTTGACCGAAATGTCTTTAAATAAATTGTAACTAAAGACAATCAAAAACGAAAGCCAAAAAATAAAAAAGAAGAAGAAAATAAAAATATTTGTAATTTCTCTTTTTCATATCCTCAACGCAATCCATGTTTCCGTTACATCTTTAACCAATTTTCGCAATTATTTAATATAATCAACGCGAGATTTATTTCTTTGTTTTTTGCTTACTTTGCGGTTTGTTCTGATCATCGAAACGGTTTTACCAAAATTTATCACAAACATATTGATGGTCTTTCGCCAAACGCTTTAGTCGCACGCATGGAAGGCAATACGCATTATCTTGTATGCTTTAGTTTCAATTTTCGCGAGATTCTCTTTTATTTTTCAAACAGCTTTCTTAACCCGATTGCAAATTTACTCTTCAGCACTCCTCAGCAAACTAATTATGGCCATGTGAATGTCCAAATGCTTTATATTCTGTAGGTTGCTACTTTTCTCAAAGGTACGCATGAATTGGAAGTTTGATAAGTAGATCCTTCGATCACTTAGTAAAAGTGAATTCACGTTGCAGGCACATTAATAGAAGGGCTAGCCAGACTACGAACCCTTTTGGAGATCCCTATAGGCGATTTCAGTTCATCGCAATATCCTTCTATTTATTGCTCTATCGCATAGACCACATTTCCAGCGAATAAAGATAATACCACATCCTGCTTTGCATTCAATAAAAACACTACTACCTTATCCTCTGTCTTTAATAAAATTTCCTTAAACAAAAATTTTAGATTTATGATAAGTTTTCACTTCATATAATTTCAATATATTTCAATGCACCGTGTTTTGTAATTCAGACTCTCAGTTGACCTGGAAATGTCTTTGCATAAGATCTCTCTTATCTTATAATTCCAAGAATGTTACATACGCGTTATAAAGTTTGCGAAACACTGTAAACTGTAAAGGGGAAAAGTAATCTTTTCTTATATTTTCTTTTTTTTTCTTTAAAAATAAGGTGCCAGACATCAGCACCCGCGCCATATTACCAGAGACATCTTCGTGAACACAACCAAATGATTACAAAGAAGCAGTAAGTTTCGCTATCTGTTTTTACCATTTCCATGGAAAAAATTGCATACAACAAGAGACAACTAAATATCAAGATGAATGGTTAGTTAGCAGTAAAAAGTATGAGGACTGGTATGAGGAATGGTACGATGAGAGTAACGGAACAACTCTAGATGTGCCGAAAGGAGTCCGATACGAGGCCAAGTTAGGTCAACAGATTAATAGAGTATTAAATGGAAAATTATTTCCTCCATACCTGATGGTGGAAAGACAACCAAAAGTAATCAAATAATTAAAAATCACTTGGTACTATTTACTTAATTAATCCAAAATATTTGGGCCAAATCGGTCAAAGAAGACGCTCACAGTACCACGTACGCTGAGAACATCTCTGTTTTTCAAAAGGGAAACAATTTGTTTTTTTTCTCACTACTCATACACTGCAGCAGACATTTGAACGTATATTCTATGGACAATAGTGTTGTAGTATCCATACAAAAATGGGAGAAATTGACCACGCCCATCCAATGTTATAGTATATCAAAATTCAAATTTTATTTTCAATACATTTATAAGGTGTATATAAATTCTGGATCAGTTTCAAATTTGGAATGGACCTAAACATGTTCGTATATTCATCTGTCCATCTGTCTGTCTGCGAAACTGTGTAGTATTTGTGATTAACATTCTACCGTTAGCGAAAATGAAGATATCGTCTACAAATTTTGCAAAAGAATTTTGAAGAAACTTAAACCTTCGAAAGGACACGCCCACAACACTCACAGGCCTATGCGACAAAAACTTCTACTTTGAAATTAGAAAAATCAGCCGCGCCCACTTCATTCTATAGAGCATGGAAATTTAGCGCGTCTACTTTTTTGTTCCCTTTTGGATAACGGTGATCGGTATAACTTTTTACTTGTTTTGTTTGTTTTTTTTTTGCCTTTGCTAAGAAGTAAATTCACCAGAGTCATCCATTTTATGGTTCCAAAAGTATGATGAAAATAAATCCTTATTAGCAAAATAAACCAAAACAAAAAAGAAAATAAATAAATAACAAAAGGGAATGTGGATCGCACAGATCTATTCTTTACGCCCTCACATATGTCATGAAAATCAAGCCCTTATATGGAGAAAATTCCAATTTTTAGTTTTCTATGACGGAAACTAAAATATCATTAAATTGTTGGGTAGTAAATTATGTTTACTTCTGTTTAATTTTGATGACCTCACGTCATGCTTTGGACATTCTTCAAATTGCGACCTTTCATGAAAAGTTTGCCTATGCAACAAAATAATGTGCAACTTTTGGTGTATTTTTGTGAATAAATGTATTAGGACAAGTGATGTAGGGTATTTTGTATAGTCGAACTTGCCTGACTATGATGTTTTTACTTGTTTTAATAAACTATTGATATATAATTGATATCTGCTTAAAATGTTCCTATGTTTAAGTTAGAGTGGAACAAATTATATATACTTGAACACTATCGTCAGTGCTGCACATATACTCAGCACATATCACCGACTACCGAAGACCAAAATATACATTTGTGATGGTAAGACAGTAAAAGAGATAATTGACTGCTAGTTAAAAATATTTATAAAGCACGGTGCGACACAACCGAATCAATCAATATCTGGTATGACTCTTGCTCAACTGGACTGGATTGAAACATTTAAGCGTATTTATCGATAACAGGAACCTTTCGTAACAAAATACAAATACTGCTGTTCTTCGGAATGGCCCGGCTACTCAAATTGTGGTCGGTAGCGTTACGCATTAAGGCCATGAAGGACATCAATGGCCCTTCTTATCCGTTCCAATTCAAAAAGAAAAGGCGAAAACTTTATCCACGGGAACAGAAATCAACAGAGAGTCTCTAATAATCGGGGAGATGTGCCTTAATACTGAATATGTCAGTAAAGTAAGTGAAGGATAGAAAACTTCATTGTCATTAAGACGAATGGGCGAAGGTATCAGGGTTAATAGAGCACATTTTGACAGCGGAAATAGGTACTGACAAAAGGTTCGATATGATATGAGAATGCTCGAGTTCAATTAGATGAGGCGACGTTAAGTTAGTAAGTAAATCAAGACAATCGAGATAAAGCGCTGAAACCTACCACATTGACTATGATGTTCGGTATGTATGAATAGAAAGAAAAAATTCTTTTTGAAACGCTGGTCCATATGTAATTTTCTATTCAATAACAATGCGTAAATGCGTAAAAAAATACTTTTAAACATGGGAAAAGTGCCCGTAAATCAATCTTCTTCTGTGGTAGGAATAATAGGTTGCCATTTGTTAGGATTTACATAAATATTGGAAATGGTGCCACGTAACGTTAATATTCCGCGATTCAATGGGACCGGTTTAGGTTTTTTTGCCACATCGGACGACCATCTCTCCCAAGCGCCGGCAGCGATATGTCGCCGTTGTTCTTGCAATTCTCGGCGTTTCTGTTCCTCTTGGCGTTTGGCAGCTCTACGACGCTCCTCTTGCACGCGTTTATTTCTATCCCATTCGATTAAACGAGCCTTAGTTTCCTCTTTGCTCAATTGAGGACGCGTCGGTCTTTCTAACAATTCTGTATTCATTGACCTCGATTTGACAGTTAAATTCGAACTGATTTGCTGCAATGATGGCTCTTGGGCTAAATTAGTTGTTGTTTTTGGTTGGGAAGCTTTTAATTTTAACCATTTTTTCAATTTTTCATCGGATAAACGCTTACGATCTTCTAATTCTTGACGCTTTTGTTGTTCGGCTTTTTTACGTTTGGCAGCCTCATCCGATAGCAACTTTCTAAATGAAATATTTCTTTAAATATATATTTTTTTTGTTAAAATGTCATGTACATGCAATATGCTTACCTTTTGGCAGAAAGCCAAGTCTCGTACGCCTTTTCCGGTTTCAAAACAATCTTGGCCGCTTCGCAATGTTTGCGGTAGGAAAACGTATAATCCCGTGTTGTTGGATAATTTTCTTCCGACTGCAAATCCAAGGGCGGCACAATATCGCTTTCAATTTCGGAAACTGATGGACACTTACTATCAATGCTACCAGCTCGACCAGTATGTGATCTTTCCATTTCACCATCTTTCTCTATGTAAGCGGCCGGATTAATATATCTAATGGAATGATAAAAATTTGCATATATTTGCGCATTTGAAATGACCTTGATAATCGAATGTGTTAAGTAAAACTTACAGTACACCAGTTTTTCTATCACAACTGCGTGAACTTAAATTTAATCTCGTAGTGCTTTCATTTTTTGATGAAGCTAAACTCCGTGCCGTTGGTCGTCTCTCCAGTTCGTTACCGTCGTCATCCACTCTTGAAGTATAGAAAGCCATCTCTTTACTTTTTTCGTGCCTTATTTCTTTCCAACCCTCCTAGTTTTTCTCTTTTCGTTATTCTTTCAATTAAATTTTTATGTAAAATTCGGTTTAAAAAATATATAGAGCGTTTGAAAGGCGAATTATATTATTTCGAACGGTATAAACAATTGAAACAAATTTTGATGAATATTTTCCGATTTTTTTTTTTTTTTTTCTTTTATCTATTTGTACGAGGAGTCGGGTACGAGGAATATATAAGGACGGACAAGCGTTATGCAATGATTGGTAACTAAATTTTTAACGCTTCGAGTTGAAAAAAAAAACTGACAAAAACAGAGAAAAATTATTGAATTTTAGAAATAATTATGTAAAAGTCTATGCAAAAGTCTATGTAAGCTACGATGAGTTTATAATTTTAAAAACGACAGTAGTTGGGCAAAGGTGTTGGTGTACAGTAGATTATTTCGACAGGGTTTATGAAGCTGGCATCTACGAGGAAAATGCATTCGTCATTTAGGTTTTTAAATCGTTATACCCTACACCAGCTGTGGTACAGAGTGCATTAATTAAGTCCGAACGTATGTAACACACAGAAGGGCTTGCGATTCACCCGATCCATTCAGAATGATAATCCGAATTGATTTAAGCCTGTCTGTCCATCTGTCCGTCTGCCAATGTTAAATTGTGTTCAAATTACAGGTCGCGATTCTTGAGATATTTTGATGAAATTTGATACAATGATGTGCTTCGACCCAAGAGCAAACGTTATTGAAAATGATTCGGATCAATTCACTTTTTCCACCACTCCCCATATTACTGCCTATTCTGAGCAACATTATAAGAAAAAGAATTGCAATGTTTACAATATCTCGACAAAAATGGCCAAGAAATAGTATTTCGACATTTCAAATTGGTGTGAAAACTTTAGGCCGGCAGAGGCCCCCTCGCATAGAACCGACCGATTAAACTGAATTTTTATATGATGAAAAAGTCGAAATTTCAATACTTCATAATGAATATTGGCTCATAATAGTAAGTTGAGAAAGAAATCGATCTTATCGAATTTGGACTACTTATGTCTATCGTAGTAATTCCATGTTTAAGGTCTCTACGGGATTGTTTGGAAGTGAGCGTAATTGGCGCCAAAAGCCGTACTATAGTATCTCTTGTGAATGTCACAAAGAGAAGGAGAGTTTTCTGGTTCTTGCTTTCTTTATAGGGTAACTCCTTAACGGATGGAAATCGGAGCCCCGTCTTCTTAATTTATACACCATTGTATTCTGTTAAAACGTCAGGTCGCAAAAATTAAAACATTTTAATCACCAGAGAGACACACCCGCGGTGGAATACATATCTTTTTGGCAGGAAAAGGCAGTTCAGCTCGTCGCCCCCCTCTGGGAAATCAATTTCACTGTACTCCCAAAGTGCCTGTCGTTGTCCTTGAAAATAGTTGCATGGCTGGCTACCTTAAAAACATTTAAGTCTATTCCTACATGTTAGCATATGTGACGTGCTGAGAACTCGATACTCTTCAGTTTACTGAAAACTTTTGAAACTACACCAAGTAAGAATTAGAGAGTCCAACATGATTATAGCGTTTTTCCCGTCTTACTATTTCTTTCTGTAATTTCTAAAAGCTTCGGTAACGGAATTCAATTGATCGACAAATCTTTTCGACGTCTCGTCTTCGAAAATGTTATCGTTTGGTTAGATCCATTAAAAGAAATTAAGTCTTATGTAAGATCCAAAAAGTTTCATTTAATTTTATAGCTTCGATAGCTTATCGTCTGCGTAAATCTTTATATTCACTTGAAGTTTGACTTACTAATACAGAGAGCAGAGGTGTCGTCTAGTCCGGCTTCAGTCCTTTTGCACGTAGCTGGGACAAGTCAACGCTGCTTGAACGGATATCTTATCTTCTCGGGTGCGAGAGAGAGGAAACACTACACCAAAGATTGTAAAATATCGGAGTTCGTGTTCCGTCTCTCTAGCTCATGTCGAGTAAATTCCATCGAATCTCTGGTATCTGGGGTATCTTCATACGATTGAGATGTTACGATATAAAGACAATTTTACTACTGCGCACCTTGTAAGTGCCTCAAGCAACTTTTCCAAAGGAAAACAACCATTATTCAACCTCACTTGAATGGCTTATGGAAACTTTCTGAAGAAAAACAATCGTTAAGCGACTGCATTTGAGTCGCTTAAGAAACGTTTCCGAAGGAGAACCTACAGTAAGAGATCGTTCGGCTGACGAGTTAGACAAACGAGATATTAATAGGAAAGTGTTTCTACTCGATCTAGGGGACTGCAGCCGTTCTATTAAAAGGCTTGGACATCGAGATTGAATGATTTCGTAGAGGCAGGTGAGCAACCCAATCAATGTTTCGTTAATCGGGAAAGGAGAACAAAGGACAAGTTAAGCTTCTTAAGCTTCTTTAAGCTTCTTTCACTTGTCATCATTTCACTCAAACAAAAACAAAAACACTATCTCACTATTACTGTTGCAGTCATTGGTTTGTTTGCCTCCCTCAAGAATATTGCTGTGAGAGTGAAGCCCTTGCCTACTTGCTAAGCACATATACGTACTTATTAGAAAAGGAATGCGAATCACTTGCTTGGGGAAAACGAATGCAGAAGAGTTGTGAAATAATTTTAAAGCGATTTCAGGGTGAGTTGTAGAAATGTACTAATAAAACTGCTGGGCTAAAATAATAATTTGTCGAAATTGTTTCTTGGTTTAAGTGAAAGCAACAATTGAAAGAGAAACTGACCAGCAGTAGACCAGCCATACACTATCGGTTGTTTTTCCCAGGTGTTGATCCAATCCATGCGCTCAAAAATGAAAAATTTTAAATAAATTGTTGCCTCTCTGGATCACTGTCCTCCTAGGCGCCGGATTTCCTAAATCACTCTCGCCAAACGAGAAGATTGAGTTTTGCGTTGTTAGTGGGAGAGAGTCCTTGCTTTCTCGTGTGATAATTTATCTGAATTATAGGATTAACAAGTTAAAGGCACAAACAAATTCTTTCCTTTCTTATCAAAATTTCTATTAATCTTCCCAAGCTTTAGTGCATTTCCTTAGCCTACATACCCACCTACAACATAGACGCGATTTGATCATATGATAAATATATTGAATATTGAAATATTGAACTGTAGCAATATGGAGAGTTTCAAGGGAATCTAGAAAACAAAGGGCGGAAAAGAAATAAACTTTTGAAAAGAAGTCAGTGGAATAATTTGTAGACAAAGCCTTTAAGCGGAACATAAAATGCGATTCGCATGAATCCACTCCGCAAACAGTAATTCCAAGTTGAAGTTCTCTTCTTCATTCTTTGGCATCGTGAAAACTAGTCTAATTGCCATTAAAGGGCGCACTATAGAATCTCTCAGGAACATTTACGAATGTCGCAAACGGAAGGGGTTTCCAGTAGAACCCCCGTTCAGTGATGAGTGTAATACAATAAAAATCGATTTATATCTCAGTTGATTTTTAAGCATAGAGAAAGTGTAGAGGAAGAGAGGCCGTAACTGTCCGTAATAGGTGGGAAACTTTGTAGCTCCTATGGCTACTCGTACAACCACACAAGCTAAGCTTCCTCTTCTTTTAATGCAGACGATGGTAATAAGTCGACAACATTTCTTTAACAGAAAACGTTTGCGAGTACGAGAGGGACTAAGATTTCCAAAAGCGAACTAGTAGCCATAAGAAAGATGAAATTCTTTTCTTTATGGGCCAACTTCTTAACTAAGGGAATTTGGAGCACCATTTTCTTAATTCACGCGCCATTCGATTCCATTGAAATGTCAGGTTAGTCAGAAATATTAGAACATTTTAGTCATCAGAGGGACACATGCTAGTTACATATCGCGTATGCGCATTACAGGATGGACCTTGTTCCGAAAGTTCCACTAAAGTTTTGTTATCTAATCCGAATTATTGATAACAAATAATTCGTAATAACTTTAAATTATTATTAATTATTATTCATTTAAATAATTTTTTTTATCATTAAATTTACTTTTATTTATTAAATTATTAAAATGAATTTAGAATAAGTTTGCTTTGTTTTGATCCTGACTCTGTGGGGGAGTACACCTATACTTGCATGTTGACTGCATCCGTCTCCGCCCATTTTCGTATGGAAATTTGATGATGCGCTACAGGGTGACAATGCGTTTTCAGGCTTGCGTCCTCGCAGGGGTCACTTGCAACCGAAGGCCGTTTTTAAAGCTTTGTGATCGGTGTAAACTGCGAGTAGTCTACCTTCTCCTAAATGTTTACAATATTTAATACTTAAATAAGTCGCTGAGAGTTCTCGATCAGGCCCGCCCTACTTAATATAGGTTTTTCTTACTACCTCGAGGCATGAGGCATCCAATGTTAAAGAAAATTTAGCTTCCCTATGGAAATGGTTTAATAGTATCTTTGGTGCGAACTATTCTTTAATGCTCTCGAATGCTTTAGTCGCGCTTTCGTTCTCAATTAAATTTTTCTGTTTATTAAGTTAGTGCGGACGCATATAACAAGTAGAAGGGCTTACGGTAGACTCAGCTTATATTATACCGATCGATTCAGAATCATAGTCCGAATTGATCTATGCCTGTCTGTTCGTCTAATGTCCGTCAATGTACATTTGTGTTCAAGCTAGAGGTCGCCATTTTTGAGATATTTTGATGAAATTTGGAAAGAAAGCTAGACATGTGTTTAGTTGGATCAACACTGGAGAATGCCTCGGCTGCGGTCTCCCCCCTTTAGGTGTCATATAGATTCAATTCAATCAGTTCAGCCCCCTTCCACAATTATCAAAAATATGTGGCATGAATTAGACCGCCGTGTACGAAACCGCTCAATCTGTTCCCTCGAAAATCTGATAAATAGACTACAAGAAGAATGGCATAAGATCCCTGCTTCCTACGGAAGAAAAATAATACAAAATATGCCAAAAATATTAAATGAAGTTGTTAAGCAAAAAGGTCACCCCACCCAATATTAATTTTTAATAATATGCTGTTTTTTTTCCTCATATCCTCCCTTGCATGAAGAAAACCCAATATTAACGACGGTATGTGTTTTAAGTTCTTGAAGTTCTTTATTTTCTTGTTTCCTGGAATAACGTTCCGTTTGCTTTTCTATTATATTTTAATATGTATTCACTAGTAGTACAAAATACAACAAACAAACTTTTGTATTTGGACAGTGGACTAAGCGGAATAAGCGTTTATTATCTGTCAAGCGGAATACGCCCTATATCGCGGTGTTTACATATACGCACATACACACAAAGTTATGTGTATGTTGTATTGTGTTGGTGTAGGGTATTCTTTTCCAATTTCCTCCTATTATACATTATGTTTATCATTTATGTGCAACATTTCCGTCTTCAACAATGTTTTTAGAATCATGTCAAGTGTAAACAATCACTCAAAAGAGGTTCAGTTCGAAAGTATCGCACGTCACCAGGTGGACAGCAAAATAGATATTTATTCAGTTATTAAAATGAATTTGGAATAAGTTTGCTTTGTTGTGATCTTGACTCGTGGGGGGAGGCCACATGCACTTACAGCCATACAAATTTATTAAAAAATCTGTGAGCTTGTATGTTGACTGCCCCTTTCTCCGCCCATTTTCGGCGAGTAAGCCTTCTTACGGAATCTTACGGAACCTTGATGCCGTACTGCAGGCTCACCATGCTTTTTTAGGCTTGCGTCCGCTCATCTATAACCTTCCTAGTGAGAAGTAATCGCAGCTTTCCTGTCCTTTCATTTCGATGTCATTTCTCCTGTGCAATAATTCACTTAATATAGACCGTAGATAGGTAGCCTGCTACTTATGCAAGTTTAAAAAGTAGCACAACGCCTCCCATGTTATATTTATATTCGCAATTTAGCTGAATAAGAAGAAGAATTATAGCAGACTTGCAACGAAATGAATAAATGAAAAATTTATAACGCCTTACTTTCCTGCAGATTAGGTAAATGAATTCTTCAATAAGAAGGTACTATGTCTTCTTCATCTTCCGCGCATTTTCATTTTCTATATATTTTTCTTAGAACTTGAATATTAACGTAGAGTGCAATTCAATGCCAATTGGAGGGCTAATAACGGGAATATAATCCAAGGAGCGGAAATGTGAACATTAGGTGTACCTGAAGACTTCTCTATGTGATCACATCACCTACCCACTGTTCTATTTCTTGCCTGACCATCAGTCAGCACACTGTGCAGCGTGTTTCCATTAAATAACCTCGCAACTACAGTTTGACTGTAAGAGACACAATAACGCGGCAAACCTGTTCTTACAACTTCATGTACATACAAAATAAATCATCTTATGTCCACCCAAACTTCAAGTGTTGCACGTTTGCGCGAATGCAATCATGTATCCCCAACAAGTCCTTAAAAGGTGATAAGAAATTCGTTTAAGTAAATAAAAAAATTGTGACGAACCCTTGATGCTAAAGAAAGATTCACCGAAGGCTTCTTCTGCATCAAAAATTCTCTTTTACTTCATATCTAAAGCTAGTGATGGACAACGTTTCGATCTGTGACTAGCACTTCGTGCTTCTTTATCTATCACATAACTCAAATGAAAAGTCTGTCTGTCGTCCTTTCCTGGATGATTACTGTCACACTTACGTGCTCCTACAAATAAAACAGCACTTGAATGATTAATGAAAGTTTATTGTCAATAAATATAAACGAACTAAACATTTCTTTAAATATTAATATTTTTAATTTTCTTTGAATGAATGAAACCTTAAACATACGCAAAAGATTTTGAGGAAAGTAAAGAAACTAATATTTATTCCTTATGTTTGCTTTCCACTATTTAATTGAAATCAAAATCTCCGCTGAGAACTGCAGCTGCCCCCCGCCAGTGTTCAGTTTGTGTTGAATCGACTATTGTCCACTCATTATTGTGTATGTTAAAGCGTTCCACGCTTGTAGGGTTACATCTACCGCCAAACACATAAATGTCTTTTGCGGCTATTACGGCCGAGAAATCATATCTGTTAGACAACATGTGGGGCATAGGTTCCCATTTATTCACCCGTATGTCGAGCCGTTTGCAGTCTTCGCTTCCAATGGCAAACAATGTGCGATCATAGCAGACGAGTTCATATCCATCAGATCGTCTTGAAATCACATTTAACTTAACCCATTTTCCATCTCTCGGGTCAAGGCGAAAAAGTGCATTATTGCCGTTAGTTACTTCAGTCAGGCTGTATATACTGTTTTCTGCGACTGTTGCCCGATTGAAACCTCCGTGTGTTTCAGGGATGGATTGACATAAATGCCATTTATTTGTTGCACGATCGTAGCTTTCGACTGTTGAATTCCACTCTCCACCAAAAACGTAAATTAGATCATTGTACGTGCAAATGCCTAAATCATGTCGAGCATTATTCATTGGTGCAATGTAACTCCACCGCTTATTGACAGGATCATAACGTTCAGCAGTGTTCAGAACTCCGTTATTATATCCACCCACTGAATAAATAACACCGTTTAAGGAGACGGCAGAATTATTGAATCTATCCTCATTCATACTTGAGATAGAAAATAGTTTCTTTTTGGAAATATCATAGACTTTGCATTCTTTTATCCCCATTTCACACTCCCATATGCCGCCGACAAGAAACACATAAAAGCTTTCGTTGCTATGTTTTTTTCCCGTTTGGCATTTCCCATGTAGTTGACTTTGTTTTAATTGATAAGTTAAGGCTTCGGTTACGAATTTATTGCATTTTTGATCTTCAGTGAGCAGAGGTTCAGCAACAATGTGATCTGTCAACAATTCTGTGCTGACAAGAGGTAAACGTATCAGGCTCATAAGCTCTGCGAGATGAACTCTTCTTCTCTCTAGGTCGTGTTTGATCCAATTTATTGCGGCCTTATAAGCAATGTCTTCAAGTTTGACTACGTGTTGCACGTTCTTTATCAATTCCTTGATCTGAAAATAATGTACAAAAAATTTAGGAGTTAATCTGATGTGAAATTAAATACAAAAGAAATTTATTTTCGTAACACGATCGGTTGGGTTGTGTTGCAAAAGTTTCTCTATGGAAAGCTAATTAAAGAGCAGAACACGGTTCAGAAGTTTAAATGTTCTTCTTCAATATACCCCTTAGGCTGGAAATGTGTCGTCAAGTGATGGGTACAAGATTCTCATTTCAACTCCCACTTTGTGTTTCCCTCTACAACTCGTTTATAACGCAGATTATCACGCATTCGTTTGAATCCTTTATAATAAATTTCTGTCCTCACACTGGGTATGTTAGGAAATGGTGTACATTTCCATTTTCGAATCCTACATTGCATGCAAAAATGTTATTTAGGGTTAAAGCTGTGTTCATGTTGCCCTTGCTTTACATTGACTGCAAAGTAGAACAAAGCCAAGCCCATAATTCTAAGGGAGTCCCCAAATAATTGCAATCTTCTCTAATGCGAACGTGCAATCGGTTGCCAGTCGTCCAGTTAAGCTAAGTAATAAACGAGAAAAGCCGCTAACAGGAAACTAATTTTTTTACGTCAAAGAGCTTCAAGAGAGCTAGAGAGAAAGAAAAGAGAAAGTTTTGTGCAAGATTGCGATGGAATCCCTTGTTAAGGAAATTATTGCAACGCACAATGAATCTAATTATTGCATAATTCACATCGTCTAAAAGGTGAACTCATGTAAACTGATGAACTCAACAAACGCCTGGAGTCGTCACCTATGGCATAAAAATAGCATGAAACTGTCAAAAGACTATAAAACACGTTGAGATAGCGAAAATCTGCTCCCTTGATGAACATATCCTCGGTTCTTAATTGGAAGCGGTAAGTAGCTCAACAGCGTCAGAGAACTCAAGTGCAAAATGCGCTTTCATCCCAAGCTACATATACTTAATAAAATATTGTTTGTGTCAGAGAAAGGTTTTGGTGGATGGACAGAATAACACACAAGGTAGCAATCACTTATTGTTAAATAATAAGGAAAATATTTTTCTGGAAAAACGTGCAACAAGTCTTGTGTCAACACTTTTCTGTTCCACACACAACTGCACACATCTTGTATATGGAAAAAAAATCGGCCTAACGGGATTGGGAAGTCATCACAATGCGATGGAAAAATTATCAGAGTAACAACGAAAGTGTTCAGACTTCTTGAGGGCACTTTTGGATAGAGCTTGGATTGAAACTGAGGGCGTGGACTGGCATATGATCACAAACACAATTCCATGGCAAATTTAAGAACGCACTCTCATGGTAGAACGCTTGAAAGAGGGATCAAGTGAATCTAATCACAAGCGTAAGTTCACAATCGGGAACACATTCATAACAAATTCTGTTCTTCCCGTGCTGTCCCTCCATCCTTTCAATGCACAATGAAATCTTTTTGGACAAATACCTTAATCACGCCCCTATTTCCGGCATTCAACTCTACGACATCCATGTACTAACGCTAACTTAAGAACCCTCTCCAATGATTCCGTTTCCTAAGCTTGATTTTTAATTTTGTATTCTTATCAAGACGAAGCATATTAAAGCAAATCATTGCAAAGTAATTGAGTTTCGAGTAGATCCACGGGCCTATACTTCAATGGAACATTAAGGACCGACTTATTCTTTCACACAACAACACTAATTGCACTCGTTTGCTGGACAACTTTTACGATTGGATTCTTTAAATACCTCTTCAAATGACAATAACAGTAGACCCTCTTCGGCAATTAGGTCATCGAAATGATCCAAAATATATTTATGGCTGATGTTGTGCAATTCTTTGCAAGAATGCATATCTGAAAGAGAATAAAAACTATTTAGTTCAACCAAGGCTGCGAGAAATCCGTTATACTCTTACCAGCGAATTTTCGCACTCGAAAACAATTGTTTCGATTCAAGTTGTTCTTGAGGAATTGGATGCATTCCTCTTTCACCCAAACGATCTGAAATATCTCTGATACCGACAATACCTCTTCAACGTTTTCCTCCGTAAGTGTAATGATCCCGCTGTAGATGTAATCAACCAGTGCCTTAACGGCAAATACGTTCACATCCTGCAACTTAACTGTCCCCTCCTTTCTCTCCTTCATATCAGCTATAAAAGTAAACATTCAAAGATTTTACTTAAGTCCCATCTGGCAGTTTCCAGGAATCACTTACCTTCAAACATCGCGGCGAAGTAGTCAGAGGCAATCGCGAGTGCAAGTTTATGCACGTGAATGACTTCGCCGTCTACGTGCAAAGAAAAATCAAAGAGCTGTAGGAGAGAGTGGTGAAGTATTAGTTTTAACCAGTGGAGGTTGGATAGTCTTCAGCTTACCTTCTGGTTTATACGCATTTTGGTCAACCCGTCGAGGTAAGTGTTCGCATATTCGGAGTTCTTGCATTTTTTTGGGGAGATGCCTTCCACTTGATTTATAATTTTAGCGGCCATACTGTTGGAGAAATGCACAAAAAGATTATAAAAATAAGAATTGTTTAAAATCGAAGTTGTTAACATATTGTAAGCAAAATTCCGCGCCTCATAGGCCGCGTATAGATATCAACGTTGAAATGCAAAAGTGACGGGACTTGTGCGAGTTCACTACGAATTGGTGTCTCATTGTCACCGCAATCCACGTGTAAATTAATATTTAACAGAAGTTAGTGGACGCGGATGCAGTGTTGTCAAGTACCCCGCACTATCAAAAAGCATTTTTATAGCGGAAAATGTTATTACGTATTAGTAATTTTGGTTCACTTCAACAGACTTGTGAACTCAATACAAAAGTTGAAAATTAAATTACATCTAAATAATTGCATTATGGGTGTTGTTCGCCGTCTTTTCAGGTGATTCTACATTCGCTTTTCTCCTCCCGCATTAGCGAAGTAAAGCTTTCTATGGATTCATTGAGACATCGTGCGCTATTATGAAGAGCAAAAAGGTGATAATCAAATAAAGCGCTGTTAACATATTGTAGGCAATATTCCGCGCCTCATAAGTCGTGTATAGATTTCAACGTGTAAATCCAAAAGTCAATGGACGAATGCAAGTTTGTTATGATTATTATTCGCTAGCATAACTCGCACATACTTCGCGATACATTAGCATTGAACACGAAAACTTTCGATACAAAAGTACTCACATCCGCAGCCTGCACACTAAACGCTATACTATGTGCGACATATAACCCACTAGATGATCAAAGAATTGTCTATGCCGTGTGGAACTTCGCTAATACTTCCAATTAGGTTTTAGAAACCGCATGCCCTCTTAAACTATCTCGGGTGGACTTCCATTTATTTAAACATAAAATCGCATCAAAGTTTTTGTTACTTTAATGAACGGCGATCTGATATCAGTTCTCTTTAGTGTCGTTTCTTTTAACAAACGCGGATTTCTTAAAAGTCGCGCTTCTTTAAAAACAAATTTTGCACTTAAAACAGAATGGACTGTCACCTGTATAATCAACTGTATACCGAGAAAGTAAATCGAAATTTGTTCTCTCCTGTCATCTTCTCAACTATCATCATCATCATCATCACCATACGAAAATAAGAAAACAAAGCGAAGAGTGCGAGGAGATAGGAAATATAAATAAAGAGGTGTGACATAAGTAGTAAATACGAGAAGTTGACCCAGATTTTTATCTTCTCTCTAGTTTTTAACTTTAGGATCCAAGGGTTGTCGTTTCCCAAACAATGGAAAGCAAAGGGTGGGAGGAAATACACACGAACCTGTATTGTGAACACCTATCGTCAGATCGACAAAAATACACAATTATATACTTTTCCGCTTTTGTGTCACTTCGAGTGATTTATCGAGAATGGAGAAGATCTACATGAACTCCATGATCACTCAAAGTGGCGGATGTATCTTTTCACTCATTCTATTTCAATGAACAATCTTTTCAACTACGGGTTTCAAGTTTTCCGCTGAATGTAAAGAAGAACACTTCCAGTTCTATAATTTTCATTACAATCGTCCAGTTTCCTTAAGAAAACCTTTTCAAGCTCTTAGTGTACATCACACCATAGAGATTAACACAAAAGTTCGTATCGTTCGTGATAAATTGTGTTAGTAAAGTCCTCGGCATGTGCTGTAATAAATAAAATTGAGATAAAGAAATCGACAAAATTCGTAAGAATTCAGAAAGGGGTTGAATTCCGAACCTCTACTCGCGTGACGCGGTGGCGAGTGGAAAGAAGTAAGGAAAGATGAAGAAAATAAGGAATAGTGGGGTGATGGCTGCAGCTTAGTGGATACACGCCCAATCGATAAGTCTTTACCGGCTCCTCCCTCCTCACTGTATCTACGACCAAAATAAACGCCATAGCACTTGAGATTTGAACCCGTGATCACTATCTTTATAGTCGAGGTTCTTATTTGCACACCTGCTCATGCGGATAGCTTCACTGGGTTGGCTGTCGCAATAAATGTGATTTCCCCGATTCGAAACACACTGCAAGTAACGTAGAGTAACGTAAATTCTGATTTTCTTAATAAAAAAAAACATTTCGATTCATTAAATGAATAACTGATTCTGACTGAAGGAATTTTTATTATGTCCGACGTGTAAACGCTATTGTAGTGGGGCAGCTCTTCATTAGCCTTTTGTCCGTAGATTTCCATTTTGCTTTCGCTTTTTTTTATAGTAACGACCTTTTCTGCTCTTCGTATTGACGCCATTTTGTTTTTATCAATAAAGTACAAATTTTGCATCAGTCCGGATAAATTGTAGACAACTCACAATACAAATCAGCATAGAAAACACAATCACTTTGTTTTGTGTCAATTTGCAAATGCTTTCTCTTACATATGCATCTCTACAGCTTTGAGCGATAATTTTTGCAGCTGTTGTGCGTACATTTTGTTAAATTCTGTCACTCTATCGAACTCTTATAAAGCAAAAGTATCTAGAATTCTGTGCTTCTCTGCTTCTTACGATGTACATATGCAGACGTCCTCTCGCTTACAACGATTAATTCGTACCATGCGGAGTCGACGCCGTCCTCTGCTATGCCATGTTAAACGAAGGATCCTTGCATGTGCGTATTGATTAAAAACCCAGAATCTGGTTACGGCGAGAGTCATGGATATGGGGTATTCCGCTCACTCTCAGCGGATTTCAGTGAAATTCGTGGGAAAAACTCTCCAATAACGACTTTTTTAAATGTTCGGACATAATGAGGTTTTAATTATTATTTTATCGTAAAACTCAGTGCTATTACCTATCGATGCGATTTCGTAGACAGTTCATCACAAATAAATTTCTTTACCTAACGAAGTTTTTATCTTCAACTCAAATGCGATAGTTTTCAAGCAAATACAGTTTCTTCCGCCCAAACTTAAGCACAGAAAGTAATATAATGACCACTTTACTCTACTAACAGTTACATTTGGTTACAAAAAAAAGGCTATAGTCGGGCAAAGCCTGGCTTTAGATACCCTGCACCACTTCACGTAATATAGTTTTTCGGTCGCTTTAGTGATAAGATATCATAAATTAAACACTATTTTCATGCAAAGGCATACTTTTCGTGAAAGCTCGTCTATTGGAGCATGTCCAAAACATCCCGCGGCGTGATCTCAATTTAGCATAAATTCCTTATATATAAAAGTGTCTAGAAAATAGATCTACGTGATCCAAGCCCCCCACTGTTCATATTTTTGCTAAATTGCAACTATGAACCAATTTTTCCTTTCTTTTCCTTTTCCTGAAGGGTTCAGCATTCATGGGAAATCTTATATGGGATGCGATCCAAGAAATAAACCCGTTTGGTTCAAATTTGCTTCAAATCAAATTCACTTGATTTTTATGTCAAGTTACTATCACAAACAAATTTTAAGCCATTAACAACTAAGTCGTTTTGGCATGTAACGATGTACATTTCCTAAGAATCCTAATATGTGGCGGTATCCTGAAAATAGAGTTACGTGCGCTTCGGTAAGGTTGATGCCCTCGCCAATTTACTCTTACGAACCAATCTTCACCTTGAAATATTAAATATTAGATCTTTTTGTCATGTAAAGAATTATTTTTCGGAGGAGCGGTTATTTGCAAGGGCATTCAAAATATTGCCAGAGTCGAACCAATTTTTTCATACCAATGTAGAATATGGAAATATTATTAAGCAGCGAGTTTTGCCGAAAAATGTCCAAAAATGCAATTTTTTTCATATAAGATTTTAAGATTTTTTTTATAGGGGCATTATCGAAGAAGTTGACCGACCCAAACCAGTTTCAACAGCGTTCTTCCTTGGATCAAAACACAACACACAAAGTTCACCAAATTTCATCGAAATATCTCACAAACTGCGATCTATAGGTCGGCCCGCTATACCCGACTATAGAGCTTAGACTTGTTTTTAATTTTATTTTTAATCCGGTGACTATACAGAAACTGTGAAGAGACACAGGGCATGATCTAGTCTCGGTTTGTTTTCTTGTTGGTATTCATTTAAGACAAAGTTTTCATCGTGTTTTGTTGTACAGATTCAGTTCAGTTTTAAAAAGTAGTTTCTTTTGAGATTCGAATTGTAATTGATTTTATTTATTACGTTCTGGCTTCTTATATAGGATACTAAAATTCCGAACCAAAGTGCACTACATTTCACAAAATTGATTCAAGACTTAAATATGATCGTTAGATAAATGATTACTCATGTGATGACAAGCTTAAGTAACTGATTACATAGACGCAGTTACACTCTCCAAATCTTGGAAAAAATGCTTCTCCCCTTCATAACAAAGATAGCTTTCAACCAACAGGCTGGTTCTACTGCAGGTTTATTCGTGGCGTAATCAAATTTATATTTACGTGCACACACACTGAGACCCTTAACTGCTCTTCCATAAATATTCATAAACGTTTAACGAATTAATTTTTTTAACATTCTGTTACATGTCTTAAGCCAAAAGCGTTTAGTAATTTTGATCTGGAAATCATTTGCAAAAGAGTGTAAATAACTTAATGTTAAGCCGGTGTTCTCTCACACTTTTGCTGTTTTGCAGTTGGCTAGAAAAATAACGAGAAATATTCAAATGCAAATATCTCTCTCGTAAATTACATTTTTGCAGCACTCTTCTCATGCGTTAGACAAGGACGCTTATATCGAATGTCTTCGTGTATATGAAGAATGAAACAAAAGAAAACAAATGTTATGCGATCGACATTAAGTTCGCCATTTATACGTTACGATTGGCTTAGCAAGTAACGAGCCGGTGTTTCTTTATTGATTTTGCTCTTCGAGCATATGCATGCACTAGTGTGCACAAACTTGCATGTGTGTACACGCAGAACTATTGAATATTGTTAAAGAACTTCAAAGAGGCACGAATTTCCTTAAGTAAATAATAATAATAATAATAAACAGGGTGAAGCACTTATGTGATATTGAGAACAATTTGTAGTTTAAATGTAAGGTTATAACTAAGCACCGCGTACACACAGTGAGACTCATTAATTCCGCCCGACAAAAAGTAAACGCTTCCTAAATTAAGTCCGTTGTCCAAACTCAAATGTTTATTGTACTATTTTGTCCTACTAGCGGATACATATTAAAATATAATTAAAAACAAGTCAAACATTATTCCCGTCCACAAGAAAATTAAGTAACTTCAACAACTCAGAAAACATAGTGTCATTAGCATTGGATTTTCCAAGATTTTGAGCACAAGACGTATGTAAAGAAGATTCGCATTAAATGCGCTTGAAAAAGTAAAACCGAAATGGGACACAGAGGAAAAAATTCAACTTCGGAACAGAGAGAACTCAACAAGAAAATGTTTTGGAAGTCAATAATTGTCAACGTCGCTTTGGAAGGTTTTCTGCTTCTGATCACGATTCCTCTGACAAGCCCCGAAGTATACGACCAGCTGAATTTGATAATGATATCTCGATATCACATGATCAGCTATGCAGATATGCAATTGAAGAAGTATATAGATGGAGGTGCGTATCGGATCAATTATCTGAGACCAGCAAAAATATATAAAAATATTGACGGAAAGGTTAAAAGGGGTCAAGAGCATATTGGATGAGATATTTGCCAACTGGGCGATATAAAATGTTCCATAAAACAACAACGAATGAGGAAGCAACATTCAAAACTCTGGAAGACCAAGAAACTTTAATAATATTAAGTTGGCACTAGTCTGTGAAGGTTCATAGGCCCATTAGATTATGTATTACATGAAAGCCTATGTGTTGTCTTAAATATCTATCCTATCGTACTTAAATACAGAAAACCGAAAATGACTCCAAGACCACAACAACATAAGAAGCAAAGACGACTACTTTTTTCCCAGAACATAACACAAACCACGAGTTTTCTCATAGTTGACAGTCATGGTAAGTCGAAAATCCATTTATCGTTAGAACGTTTATCGCTTTGGCATAGAGTTGGTTCAGACAACAGACAAAGCATCGGCCATCTTCACAAGCCTTATATGTGCGTTTAACATTTTCAAACTCACCTTTTAATTTATTTTTATTGTTGTGCAGAAGTTGTATTCTCGTACGAATTTTAGTTTTATCTTCCTTTTTGTAACAATCGCGGCTTCTTTCTTCAAGTTCTTTTTATTAATTCACCACTTTTCACAATTATCAAGTAAACGCGTGCGCAACAATATATAAAATGACAGATTAAGAATAAATTTTTGTTCTCGTCTTTTTTAGTGCTGCCACTTTTCTTAACCGACATCACTTTACACGATGTTGCCATATCAGAATAAAACAATGTGACGAATGATGCCTGATTATGTAAATAAATCCATATTTTCGGGAATCATTTCTTTATCGGCAATTAGATCCCGAACTAAACATAATGAGGCCGAGCTTATGTTTAAAGGCTCGGATGAGACATTAACTTGTAAAATTTTCATCGATTTGTTATATAATACAAAAAATATGATATTTGATTAATAAATTCATGTGATTTCTCCACGAGGCCTGGGAATATAAGCGAAATTTCGAGGTGGGAAGTCAACTTCTTACGAGTCTATGAGGGAATTAGTAGCAAATCGTAAGGTTTCATATGTAAACTAAAGCATCATGAAGTCTGCACGGATACAATGAGATGAGTCCCTGAGCTAGTTTCTTCGATCCACGTTCGTCTAACGAACGTCCTAATGGAGTTTCACAATGACTTTGCACGCAGTTGAAACGCCCACTTTAAATGAAAATCCGTCAGCATCACAGCGGTCACAACCAATATCTTCTCATTTTTTTTAAATTCTTGGCCTCGTTAATCTTCTTTATCGCTGATCTGGAAAGCAACTGATTTAGTTTTACATTGACTTCCCCACTTACTTTTTATAAATCTGTTGTTTGGGTTTAGCCTGCTGAACAATACGGTGGCGCTGCTGCCCTTTGCGCTAACGCGTCGTTGTGTCAGCACGCATGTGTGCGTGCAGCCCTAGAGTTTATCTTCAAAGTTCGTTGTCCATTTTCTCAATTAATACAAACATGCCCGTGTTTGAATCACTGCATATTTAGGCGTACGTAAGTACATAAATTTAAAAATATATAATGGGTACATGGGCTCAAGGTAATCGGAACTTTTGATTATGGTCGATGTACCCAAGTATAGCGTAAGAAAAGAAGAAAAACAACAAGGATTAAATTCATGCTAATTGCAGAGATCGCCCGGATATTCATGTATGAAAAATGCAGATAACCTTGAACTACGTGATTAACTTCCAGAATTATCGTAATCGACTTTAAAGCATACCTAATAGGTAGAGCGATTTTAGTCACTGATGGTCTTGTGTGTCTGTATACTTTAGCTTTTTGACACTGTATACAACTGCTGGTGCAGGCGTTAACTTGGTGCCGTGGTCAGACATGTTTGCATATTTTTGAAAACCGTAATTCACATTTACATACATACAGTCGCGGACACTCCCCAGACACATCACACACGATTTTGAATTTTAAAGCTGGAATTGAATCAATTTAAGATTATTATCCGGTTTTCGTAAGCAAATCTGCAGTTCCTTATCGTTTTCTTGTTCTTCCTGCAGAATTTCTATAGTTAAGTCAGTTGACTTTAGAACATTAACATAACAGAGCCTTGTGATCGGTGTAAACTGTGAGTAGTCTACCTTCTCCTAAATGTTTACAATATTTAATACTTAAATAAGTCGCTGAGAGTTCTCGATCAGGCGCGCCCTACTTAATATAGTATTTCCCATTACGTCGTTTAGTGTCTGCTGTAAAACTGCGCGAACTGCTACACATGAGGCATCCAATGTTAAAGAAAATTTAACTTCTCTATGGGAATGGTTTAATAGTATCTTTGGTGCGAACTATTCTTTAATGCTCGCGAATGCTTTAGTCGCGCTTTCGTTCTCAATTAAATTTTTCTGTTTATTAAGTTAGTGCGGACGCATATAACAAGTAGAAGGGCTTACGGTAGACTCAGCTTTAGAATTATAATCTGAATTGATCTGCGCCTGTGTGTCCGTCAGTCAATGTAAATTTGTGTTCAAGCTACAGGTCGCAATTTTTGATGAAGTTTGGAAAGAAAGCTATATATGTGTTTAGTTGGATCAATGCTGGGGTATGCCTCGGTTGTGTGGTCTCCCTCCTACAGATGTTGGATTGGTATCCGCTTCTCTGTTTTCCTCCTTATGAAAATAGGTTGCTTCTGTTATCCTTACCGTCACTGGAAAAACTTAAATTCATTCTTACTGTCTGCTTCTTAATTATGTTAATTAATGGTTGATTCGTCGATATTACTTGGTTTCCCGTTTCACTTCCGCACTTTGTATTCATTAAGCTGATCGAGTGTAAACATAATTATGAGTTGTTTAACCCATTTAGAGTTGCATGCAGAGACCTGAATTATCTATCTTAACAACACGTTTTAGTGAAGTGGAAGATGAAAGATAAATTTTTTTCCATTAACTTCTTTACGATAATAAATAAAAGTATGAGGCATCAAACACTTTAATGGTGGTGGGTGTGCGATAGTCGGCCTTAGCCGAATATAGCTTTCTCACTTTCTAAAATGATAAAAAGAGTGTGTCAAGAGCATAGATCTTCTCTTCACTATGGCGTGTAATACAGTGAATAAGTAAATGATGTGAAGGAACTCACCCCATGCCGAATACAACTAACCCTATGCAATCTCCAAGAAGGTCCAACAAGAAGCTGTACGTGCACTGCAGCACCATTTCTCAAAGCAAACGCAGCTCATAGCAAAGAAAACGGAGTCCATCTTTCCTATCAATCTTGACATTTATTTTATCTGCTTCAAAATAGATCTCATGCTGTTTCCCCATAATTGCGGCGTTGTTCGATTCACTCTTTCTCACATTTACTATGATTAAGCTGCGAGCTTCAAGCCATTTAAAGCGTTTTCTTTTTCAATTCGAGCGGAGCTTCATCACCCGAGCACGTTGTTTGATTACGTTGGTTAATGCAGACCTTCAATTTCCAACAAAATTCAGACAATAAACAACAGTGGGGTTATGATCTGACGGTCTGAGGGTGCAGAGTACAGACACCAGTATTTTTTTTGTCGAAAGCCGTGTGCCCTTTTTGAGTCATATCTTAACCGTGAAGAATAAGATGCAAAAATGGAACTTCAATGAACTTGTGGCGGGAGTGGAGTTTCTTTCTCTGCCAATTTTTGCCAAATAATTTTCCATTTTCCAGCTTGATGCGGCGATAAGAGCCTCTTTCGAACTAAACAATAGTTTGAATATTAAAAATTAGTAGAGCAAAAAAAAAAAATGTATTTTCTTCAGGCCGACAAACTTGTGAAGAACTTTTGATGCTGAAGATGCTTCAGCGAAGGCTTCTTCTGCATTCGAAATTCTCCCTTACGTCACATCTAAAGCTAGTGATAGACAACGTTCTCAATCCGTAATCGTCAATACGTGTCTTCCAAGAATAATTCGCCACCTTGAGTTCCTCTAGCACTCGTGTTTCGTTATCACATAATTCAAATGAAAAATTGGTCTGTCGCCATTTCTTGGATAATTGCTGTCACAACTAAAGCGTTCTCACTTACGTGCTCCTAGAAATAAAACAGCATTTGAATGATTAATAAAAGTTTATTCGAACTAAACATTTCTTTAAATATTAATGTTTTTAATTTTCTTTGAATGGATGAAACCTTAAAAGAGTGTAAGGAAACTAATATTTAGTCCTTATGTTTGCTTTCCACTATTTAATTGAAATCGAAATCTCCACTGAGAACTGCAGCTCCCCCATGACAATGTTCAATTCCTATAAGATCGATTATTGTCCACTCATTATTAAGGATACTAAAGCGTTCCACACTTGTAATGAATTGTGAGCTAAGTTCTTCTTCACCACCCAGTACATAAATGTCTTTTGCGGCTATCACGGCCGAGAAACCATATCTGTTAGACAACATGTGGGGCATAGGTTCCCATTCATTCACTCGTATGTCGAGCCGTTTGCAGTCGTTTCTTCCAATGGCAAACAATGTGCGATCATAGCAGACAAGGCGATATCGATTAGATGTTTCTTGTATCTCATTTAAATTAACCCATTTTCCATCTCTCGGGTCAAAGCGAAAAAGCGCATTATTGCCATTAGTTACTCGAGTCAGACTGTATATACTATTTTCTGCGACTGTTGCCCGATTGAAACCTTCGTTTGTTTCAGGGATGGATTGACATAAATGCCATTTATTGGTTGCAGGATTATAGCTTTCGACTGTTGAATTCCACCATCCACCAACAACGTAAATTAGATCATTGTACGTGCAAATCCCAAAACCTCTCCGACCATTATTCATTGGTGCAATGTAACTCCATTGCTTACTGATAGGATCACAATATTCAGCGGTGTTCAAAACTCCGTTATTATATCCACCTACTGAATAAATAACACCGTTTAAGGAGACGGCAGAATTATTGAATCTATCCTCATTCATACTTGAGATAGAAAATAGTTTCTTTTTGGAAATATCGTAGACTTTGCATTCTTTTGTCCCCATTACACAATCCCGTGTGCCGCCGACAAGAAACACATGAAAGCTATTATTTCGTTCAGTTACTCTTGTTAACTGAGAACTCAAGGCTTCAATCAGGAATTGACTACATTTGTGATCTTGTCTGAGCAGGGGTTCAGCAACAATGTGGTTTGTCAAGAATTCTGTACTGACAGCAGGTAAACGTATCTGATTCATAAGCTCCGCGAGGTGATCTTTTCTCTTCTCTAGGTTGTGTCTGACCCAATTTATTGCGGCCTTATAAGCGCTATCTTCAGATTTTATTAAATGTTCCTCGTCCTTTATCAACTCCTTTGTCTGAAAATAATGTTTTAAAAAATTACGAGTTAATCTGTAATGATGTGAAATTAAATGTAAAACAAACTTATGTTTATAACATGATTGGTTGGGTTGTGTGGTTCAGATGGTTCTGATGGACAGAATTCAGGAATTTTAAATATTATTCTCAAATGTATCAGTTATGCCGGAAATGTGTAGGAGAGTGATGATCGGTACGAAATCCTAATTTCAACTGCCATTATGTGTTTCCCTTATACAACAGATAATAACAAATGCATTCTTTCTTAGAACCTTCACCCCCCTAATCGCACTATTTTTTTTTTTTTTTTATGATTGAATTATTTAAATACCTCTTCAAATGACAATAAGAGTAGATCCTCCTCACCAATTAAGTCATCCAAATGATCCAGAATATATTTATGGCTGATGTCGTGCAACTCTTTGCAACAATGCATATCTGAAAAAACAATGAAACATTTTTCGCTGAGCGAGAGATCCACGAGAATTCCGTTATACTCTTACCAGCAAGTTTTCGCACTCGAAAACAATTTTCTCGGTTCACGTTGCTTTTAAGAACTTGGGCACATTGTTCTTTCACCCATTCCATCTGAAATAAGTCCGACACAGACAATATCGCTTCAACGTTACCCTCCGTAAGTGTAATGATTCCGCTGTAAACGTAGTCAACGAGCGCCTTAACGGCAACTACATCTACATCCTGCAACTTGACAGTTCCTTCCTTCTTCTCCCTCATATCAGCTGTGAAAGCAAATATGTAAACATATTATTAATGTCCGATCTGGCAATTTCCGGGCATCACTTACCATCAAACATCGCGGCGAAATAATCCGAAGCAATGGCGAGTGCAAGCTTATGCACGTAGATGAGTTCACCGTTTATGTCCAAAGAAAAATCAAAGAGCTGTAGGACAGAGTGATAAAGTGTTAGTTTTAACGAGTGGCGGTAAGATAGCCTTCCGCTTACCTTCTGATTGACACGCATTTTAGTTAAGCCATTGAGGAAAGTGTTCTCATAATCGGAATTCTTGCATTTTTTCGCAGAGATGCGTTCCACTTGATTTACAATTTTAGCGGCCATGCTATTGGATGAATACACAAACACATTACGAATGTAAAAATTGTTTAGAACCGAAGCTGTTAACATATTGTAAGCAATATTCCGTGCGTCATAAGACGGATATAGATTTCAATGTTTAAATGAAGAAGTGAATGGACTTATGCAAGCTGATTATGAATTGTTGTCCGTCACTGGAACCCGCGTATAGATTAACATTTGGCGATGTATGTCATAAATATAAGAATATGGTGAACGTCAAAGAAAGAAGTCTTTTCGGGGATTAATAATTTCTGAAAATAGATCATTTTTGACTTCGATACGAAATTTGCCTTAAATTAAACGCTATCGCTATTGTCATAACTAAGATTGTGTCTTCATTCCTCAAGACAATATTTCATTCACCTTGGAAGGGAAGTTAATGTTGGATTGATTTACTAGTTCGTTGCGAAAATTAAGAGACAGAAAGCGTTCAGTTTAATATGCATTTGATTTTGTCAAAGGGAAGAATTACGATCTCCTTTGCAAGTCGACAGAATTGCTTACGCCGTTCATAAATACAAGAAACTGATGCTCGCATGGTTATCGTATCCATCGGAAAGATATATTTTAAGTTCATTAACAATAGTTTTCTTGATATGGCAATACTGCTTGATTGGCGCCAAAAGACTTCAATTGTCTCTACTCGGCACAGAATCGTCTGGGCGGTAATTACGTATCTGAAAGTTAACTTTCGTTCAGGATCAAAGTGTTGGTTGATAAACGTTTCTCTCCCAATCACGTAAGACTTTTGTGTCAGACTTTCGTTGCTATCATTTATATGTAAATGAAAAGAAGAAGACTAACTAACTAATAAATAGTTCCCTTAAACCGGAGATTTTGGAAAGTAGTAAAAGAAGTCCATAACTATTTTTAACCATGGGTTTAGGGGTACAATTTCCATATATTACTAAAAGGCTGTACACGTGTTTGGTTAGACCTATACTTGAGTATGCTTCTGTTGTGTGGTCTGCCTCATAGGTGCTATGTAGATTCTATTGAATCTGTTCAAAAGCAATTCTTGCTGTTTGCCCTGAGGAATTTCGGTTGGGATCCGATTGCCTCTCTTCCCCCCTATGAAAATAGGTTGCTTCTGCTGTCCTCACCGTCTCTTGAGAAACGTAGATTTGTTCTTGGAGTCTCCTTTGTTATCAAAGTAATAAACGGTGCTATTGACTCGCCGTCATTACTTGGCGAAATAAGTTTTAATGTTCCTAACCGCTCCCCTAGGCACTTTACCTTGGCTAGGCTTAGCCAATGTAAATATAATTATGAGCTGTTTAACCCGCTCAGAGTTGTTTGCAAGAACCTAAACGACGTCTATCATTTGTTCTCATTACCGGACTCTCTAAAGTCCATTAAGGCCACATTGCTTAACACACGTGATCTGCCTATGTCTAATTTGAACCATCCCTAAAAAAAAGAACTATCCCTAAAAAGTCATTATGACTCGAAAATGAATTGTTGTTAACTATTATCGGTTGCCAAGCTTACGCATGTTTGC